>SNQJ01S0130590.1:21262-36978 GCA_010110895.2 Picea sitchensis
TGAAGATTTGTGGAAAATGACGCTCCTGCTTCCTAAAACGCTCACGCTTCGTGCAACACTAGGGTAATCTCTCCTTTGACATTGACAGAGAAGGGATCATCAAAAAATTCGAGCCTTATAAAGGTGCAACACCCTTCCCTGCAAATCCCTAGAAAGGAGGAATGGAATCTTCCTCGAATGCACTGGAGTTGAAGGCCTCTGACCGGGCAGGATGCACTGGAGTTGGAGAACTCACTGGATGGAATGATCGAGAGGAACTATCTCTATCTCTAAAATTATTTCATGATCATAGTCTATAGCTATCTCTATTTCATAGATCTCCAACCAAAGTCAGACTCAGTGCCTTGTGGAGTCCTTTATCTTCCCTCATGAATAAATAGAGTTTCTAATTCCAAATATAAACTTCTTCTAGCAGTGAAAACAAGCTAATAATTAAAGCATAAGAATATAAATGTATTAACATATCCTATTTTAACTCTCCTTTGCAGTCATTAAGGTCTTCCAACCAAGGTGGAGGAGTTGTCATTAAGGTCTTCCAACTGAGGTGGAGTAGTAGTCAATGGTTTTGGCCAAGGTACCAGTCCACTTCCTTTGGCATGATGCATTTCTAGAGTTTCCATTCAATATCAATTTTTACATATAAGCTCTCAATGATAGCTATCACACAAATGAAGATTCATCTACAAAATGTGTCATAAAAACATGAGAGGCTTGTGTTTCAATGACTTAGTTCCATTATATGATATTCTCCAATTATAGTCTCCTTATGTAATCAAGGAATTATAGATTACCAAACCCCACTTATAGATACAAATTCTATGAGCAGAAACAAACCATCAAAACAATTATACAAGAAATATTCAAGCATATATACATCTATTATGATCTGCAATTATTCTGATCTGGAAAAGTGATATGTAGTAGCTACTTCCATAAAAGATCACCCATTTTAGGTCTTTTATCAGATTTGCATTAAGGAATTGGATAGCTATGGTTGAATGTCCAAACAGGATTTCCTCTTGGAGGGACTCAAAACTAGGCAATATCAAACCTCTGATGTCTGCAATATCATTAAAATATATTATAATATTGAAGTGAAGATGTCTGCAATATCATACCTCCAATGTATGCACATCATCAATTACCCAATTTAGAGATCACCTTTAGTGAGAAAACAAACAATCCTTCTATTACCTTCCTCTATGACCTTTCTGGAAGCCATCGCTGCATAACTCGACCAATTCTGAACATCCTCCTTCACTTTGCCTTTAAGTAAAGTTGGGAAAACCTCCTTTGAAAGGAGCACTCAGATGGATACACATAGTGAACCACATTCTCCTCATCTATGGTGTGGATTGAAAAAAAACAACTCTCTAAACAACGAGATGATATTGACGATAAAATTCAAAGTGCTCAAAGGTTTGTGCGATCCATCCGCAAATGTTGAACAATTGCTCTACAAGATTGAAGCCGTTTGATTTTGCAGAGAAAAATGGGGATGCAGGTTATGTAAGAATGCCTTGTTAGATGTGTGTTCCACCAGTTATGGTTAGACAAATCGCAGGTTAGCATGTACCACCTACCATCAATTAGACTAGGCAATGATCACCATTACTATCGATCATCTGCAAATGAAGAGAACTTCTAATTGGGAACTTTCGATGAGTTTGGATAAATGACTATCCATGATTATAATTCCAATGTAGTTTTCTTTGTTATCTTTCATTTTCGAGTGAAATACATATGGAAATGCTAGCATTTATTAATCATACAATCTCAACAAGTGTTTTTATATTTCATTTCCCAACGCACCACGTTTGGCAACGCTACCATTTAATACGCGTACAATATCAACAAGTATTTTTATATTTCATTTCTCAGTGTAGGACATTTGGCAATGTCGCATCATCGCTATTAGTACTGCAAGAAATTTTACATCACAATCAATATAATAAGCTTAAGTTTATTTTCTATGTTAATTTTTAATTAAAATTGTAATAAATTTATTTAATTTAAAATTTGGCAAAATCCGAAAAAACATGCTTCGGCTTTATCGAATTGAACTCTTTTCTCGGATTGAACTCTTTCTTTATCCTTCCATTGAACTAAGTCAAGTTGGTGGCATTGACAGTTTTCTACAAGCCGTGGTCTTCTCACTTTAATTGGCATTTATTATTATTATATATGCGGATATATCGGTCAAAAGATCTTCTGTAACAACTTGTTCTTATACATTTTTTAATTTAATGTGGATGCCATTTTATTTTTAGATTTATGTGAATCCTTATTAGGATAAGGTTGAGATAAATCTTGTAATAATATTGATAAATTGGTAACATAGTGTAAGTACAATTCCATTCCTCAAGTAAGGTGAGTAATAACAATGCAATACAATGTAGTTTTTTTCCAACATATATACCCATTATGTTCGATGTTCCCTTCCCCCCGATTTGGGGATATGCTAGTTATTATCGTCTCCTTTGTACAATTCCAATGAAAACTAAATCAATTCTAATGTAAACAAAATCCAGATGATACCAGGTAATGCTAGCCTGGAAATAAGTCTGGACAACATAGCATACTGGGTTAGTCAGTTTCAGAGTCCGCTATATATTGAACTGTTTATAATGCAAATGTGTGTTGTCTGTTAATAAAATTATTCTCCTACTTTCCGGTGGACGTAGGCACATTGCCAAACGAAATAAATTTTCTTGTTTTTCTTTTTTTTCTGTCCAATTTTTCATTCATTAAATCTTGTTGTTATTAATCCAAATTTCTGATGAATGGTGAAATAGTATATCAATTTGCTCGAACGGATGGATGAGCAACCACAGTTTCTTGGAAAGTTGGTACCAATCCAATTAAGAATATCCATGGATTGTTTAACTTTGTAATCTCTTNCTGTAACAACTTGTTCTTATACATTTTTTAATTTAATGTGGATGCCATTTTATTTTTAGATTTATGTGAATCCTTATTAGGATAAGGTTGAGATAAATCTTGTAATAATATTGATAAATTGGTAACATAGTGTAAGTACAATTCCATTCCTCAAGTAAGGTGAGTAATAACAATGCAATACAATGTAGTTTTTTTCCAACATATATACCCATTATGTTCGATGTTCCCTTCCCCCCGATTTGGGGATATGCTAGTTATTATCGTCTCCTTTGTACAATTCCAATGAAAACTAAATCAATTCTAATGTAAACAAAATCCAGATGATACCAGGTAATGCTAGCCTGGAAATAAGTCTGGACAACATAGCATACTGGGTTAGTCAGTTTCAGAGTCCGCTATATATTGAACTGTTTATAATGCAAATGTGTGTTGTCTGTTAATAAAATTATTCTCCTACTTTCCGGTGGACGTAGGCACATTGCCAAACGAAATAAATTTTCTTGTTTTTCTTTTTTTTCTGTCCAATTTTTCATTCATTAAATCTTGTTGTTATTAATCCAAATTTCTGATGAATGGTGAAATAGTATATCAATTTGCTCGAACGGATGGATGAGCAACCACAGTTTCTTGGAAAGTTGGTACCAATCCAATTAAGAATATCCATGGATTGTTTAACTTTGTAATCTCTTGTGTGTGATTCTATGAAGAACCATACATGACTTACTTCACGCCCAGTGGCACACACTCCTTTAATTTTATTTAAGATCTATTTCTCCAGGTTCCTCTACATGATTCAACTTGCTAGAGAGTTTCTTTTCCCCTAGCATTTAATCTACAGCATCCAAGGAGTAGCATCAGTGCAGGAAACTGAAACATATGTGCACCATCTTCTTGTCAAGGTAATTATTCTTTCATATGCCAAAATGTCTTTAACCATATACCAAAATATCGTCTGTTAACCTAAGTTGCTCTAGGCAGATTATTGTCTTTGTGTGTTGTTGGATTGGAAGCATGTGTAATATTCCAGATACAAAATAGCAACCAGAACATAAATCATTAGCTAGAAATGGCAGATGAACAATAATATAACAAGAACAACACCACAATAATACCAAAATGATACCAGAATAACACCAGCTAGAGCACTTTGATTACTAAGAGCAATGTTCACTTGCCTCTTAGAGGGGGAAACCTCGAGCAGAGCAGAGCTCTATTACAATAATATCCAAGACAAAATTTCTCATACCCTCGACATTTATTTATACTAAATATCTCTATGAAAAGAACAATCTAGAGGAAGTTTCTTCTAGAAGCGGAAGCTTCTATTAGGTCTTCTTACATTGGACTTACTCTTCCTTATTGCTATGCCTTATTAATATTGACCTTTATTACATGGAAATATATTATTCTACCTACGTGAGGGGTTATGTCCCTAACATGTCCTCCCCTTTAAAAATAGCCTTGTTCACTTGAAATGAGGAAATTGTTGCAGAATAGTCGTTGGTTCCCAAGTGGCATCTGTTGGAGTTGTATCTTTCCACTGGACTAACTGATGCCAACGTAGCCCCTTCACAACCCGCATGTCGAAAGGTCCACGTGCACACAGGATCTTCTTTTTTCTCACAGCCCGAAGAACTTTAACATCCTTCTATTTCCCTATTGGGAAATCTACACCCATAGTAAACCTTCACTGGATCTTCCTCTCGCAATCGGAAGATCAGACTTTGTGACTTCGCGATGTAAAAGGTTGAACGTTGGACTCTCGAATCCCTGAGACCCGATGACCAGTCAACGCTGACCTTCTCTTTCCTCTATCGGGACTTTCTCTATCGCGAATTCGGCATTCGCGATGTCGAGCAACTCGGTTCTCCGACTCCCAATACCCGATACATCGAAACTCCGACGCACTCGCGAGTTGACTATTCACCACCTTTACTCCATTGGCATTTCGGAGTTCGCGGGATCGCGAATCCTAATGCATATATTTCGGCACTTCTCGTTGAGAAATCCTGATAACTCGTGCCACCTGTCTCCCACTCTGACCCTTGTGGCCCCACACTGTCCTATCAACCGTCAAGATATCGCGTATCGTGATATCATGATTCCTGTTGCAAATTTATGGAGCTTCGACCCACAAAACCTCGATATATGAATTCACGTGTGAATCTGATGGCCCTTGTGGCTCGGATCAATGGCCCTGCCCCTTCTGAGCTTCGAACCTTCTGAAATACCCTGTCGTATCTCCCCTGCACCTCTGCTAGATCTAACGGCTTCCGGGATGTCGCGAATCCTCCTCGAAAAATGTCAACCATCCGTTCCTCCTTTGATAAATCTGCAAAGTGACTAAGTGTTCCTCTACGGAACTTGCCTCCTACGTGCAAACTTCCAACGCCTCTTGCCAACTTCAAGATAGTTGGCCTTTTACCCCTTCGACTCCTTCGAAGATTCAATCCTTCCTGAGCTTCCCACGACCCAACTCCTTCCAGAAAATTCCTTCTCGCACTCCTTGCAACAGATTCTCAAACACTTTCAGTGTTGGAATCCTTTCGACTCTGCACACACCTACAGCAGCAATCCTTCAACTCTTGCTCAGGTTCGCAACCCTGAACTCCACTCAGCCTGCATACTCATTGCAAGGCTCCTATGCCCAACTGTACCCTTGGGTGAATGAGAACAAAAGTTACTTCTATCTTAACCCTCTGTCAACGCACTCCTTGCGGACACTTCAACTGCACTCCTTGCAAGAATCCTTGGTTTAGATAGAGAAACAATTGAAACTCATTTCCTCTCCCTCTCAGACTTCAACTCAAACATGAAATCATATACATGGCACATAAAGCAAATGTATAACAGGAAAGAAATCATTCATGAGCATATCGTTCAGCATCAATACACAGCGAACAACACAAACCATGAATTTGAATCAACTCTTTCTATTAATTCAAATGCATGTACATGGGTGTTCTTACACAACTCTCCACTTGCTCCTATGCTCCAATCTTCAATAATGTTACAATGCACAATGAGGGTGTCTATATCTCGTTTCCCTCTTGCTCTCTACAACTGTCTAATCTAGAATTAAATTCTATCTACCTGCATTAACTATCTTAAATGCCTCCTACCTACTAAGGATGAGAGATAAAGGCTCAAGGTCCGATTACAATACACAAGTGCGCTTCATCTTAATGGCTCATTTAAGATGGCGCAACAACTTCCAAGGCGTTTTCAAAATTTGTGATGGCGCTTGTCCAGCTATCTCTTGCCTTCCGCGCTAGCTGACTTGATGTGGGAGATGCTCCTGCATCACTAACACTTCCTTGATGGTTCGCTGACGCAGACAACGCTCAAGCTTGTCCAAAACTGCTTGTGGCTCTAGCCCAATGGAGTTGTTTTCGTCCAACTTGGAAAGGTTGGTTTGAGTTTGGCACTTACTTCCAATCACCTTCTTTAAGAAAGAAACATGAAAAACATGATGGATCTTAGAATGACTAGGCAAAGCTAACTGATAGGCCACCTGTCCCACACGCTTGAGAACGGTATAAGGACCATAAAATTTGGGTGCCAGTTTCCAAAAATGGTGAACCTTGAGGGAATTTTGCTTGTATGGTTGCATTCGAAGGAACACTTGATCCCCTTCTGCAAATTGTCATTCAGAGCGACCTTGATTTGCTTGTTGCTTCATGCGATTATGGGCCATGACCAGATTCTCTTCGAGGGTACGGAAAATAGCCTCTCAAACTGTAAGTGTTTGGTCAACCGCTTGAACCTTCGAGACACCTGGAAAATATGAGAGAATTAAAGGTGGCTTTTGTCCATAGACCTTCAAAGGGAGTCATGCGAGTAGCTGTGTGGTAAGAAGTGTCGTACCACCATTCAACTAGCGGTAACCATTGAGCCCATTGATTTTTCCTTTCTGGTGCAAAACACCTCAAATATGTTTTCAAACACTTGTAGACAACTTTAGTTTGACCATTAGTCTGGGGATGATAAGTTGTGTTGAGATGCAATTGGGTGCCTTGGAGGTTGAATAGTTCTGGCCAAAAATTGCTAATAGAAGTTGGGTCGCGATCAGAAACAATAGAATGCGACATGCCATGAAGATTAAAGACCTGATCCATGAAAAGTTGAGCCACGGTGGATGTTGCAAATGGGTATTAAAGAGCACAGAAATGAGCATACTTGGAAAGACAATCAACTACCACCATGATGACTAATTTATTACCCGATTTAGGTAAGCCTACAATAAAATCCATAGAAATATCCCGCCAAATAGCAGGTGGTATCAAAAGCGATTGTATTGTGCTAGGGGATTTGACTGTTTCTCCCTTGTTGTGTTGACACACATCACATTCAGCCACAAAATTACGAACGTCTTATTTCATACCATCTCAGAAAAAATAACGTTTGACCTGATCATAAGTTTTGGTAAAGCCGCAGTGCCCAGCGGTGGGTGTAGCATGAAGCTCAGAAAGTACCGTGGATTTAAGTTCTGATTGTTTACTTAAATAAAAATGGCCTTTGTATCCAAGCTCATCATTAAGCCAAGAGTACCCTGGGGAGATTGGAGAATTGGACTGCAATTGTTGTATCAGATGTGAACTTTTGGGATCGTGTAGCCATTCCTAGCTAACAACATGGAGCCAATCTGGTACAATGAAGGAGAGAGAAAAAAGGAACCCTTCATCTTCATATTTTCTAGAAAGTGCATCAGCAACCACATTGTCTTTGTCTTTCTTGTAAATGATCTCATAATCACATCCAAAGAGCTTAGTCACCCATTTTTGTTGCTCTAGGGAGGAAAGGCGTTGTTCTAGAAAATATTTGAGGCTTTGATGATTCGTCTTAATTTGGAAGCGTTGCCCCAATAAATAAGTGCGTCAAAGATCCACGACATGCAAAATAGCCAACATTTCATTTTCATAGATTCATTTGCCCAAATTTCGCTTTGATGGTTATTTGTTGGTAAAGACCAAAGGCCAACCCTCTTGCATACGGGCGATGCCAATTCCCTTATCGGAAGCATCACATTCCAAGACAAAGGTCTTTGTGAAGTCAGGAAGGGCCAGGACTAGAGTGGTGCACATGGTCATCTCCAAGGTTTGAAAAGCTCGAGCAGTTGTTGGAGTCCAAGTGAAAGAATTCTTTTTAAGAAGAGTAGTGAGAGGGGACACAATCTTTCCATAATTCTTAACAAACTTGTGATAATAACCTGTTAAACCCAGAAATCCACGCAAGCTTTTGAGAGTATTTAGGTGAGGCCAATCTTGCATAGCTTCAATATTTTTAGGATCCACCCTGACATCGGCCTTGCCAACAAGAAGACCCAAGTACTCGACTTCCAAGGTGCCAAAAGCACATTTAGATTGTTTGAGGAAAAGTTGGTGTTGAGAGAGTAGATGGAGAACTCGATCCACATGAGCAAGATTGGTTGTCCAGGTTTTACTATAAATGAGGATATCATAAAAAAAAACTAAGAAAAAATGTCAGAGAAAAGGATGGAAGACATGATTCACGAGGCTTTGGAAAGTGGAGGGAGCATTACACAAGCCAAAGGGCGTGACCAAAAACTCATAGTGCCCCTTATGAGATCTAAATGCAGTCTTAGGAATGTCTGTCTCTTTCATATGAATCTGGTGGTAGCTAGAACGAAGATCAAGTTCAGTAAAGAACTGGGCACCACTCAATCCATCCAGGAGGTCATCAATGACTGGAATGAGAAATTTGTCTTTAATGGTGAGTTTGTTGAGGGCACGGAAGTCAGGACACATGCGTGAAGAACCTTCTTTCTTAAGGACCATGACCATAGGAGAAGAGTAGGGGCTCGTACTAGGGCGAATAACACCTGCGTTGAGCAGTTCTTGAACAATTTTCTCAATTTCATTTTTTTGGGAAAAGGAGTGACGATAGGGACGGATATTGGGAGGAAGGCTTCTAGCGAGAAGGGAAATGGAATGATCATGAACACCACGGGAAGGAGGGAGTCCCTGGGGAGTGGAAAAAACCACTTGATGTTTAGAGAGGATGGATTGGAGTTCCTATAGCACAGAGGGTGTCTTAATTGCTTGTATGGCATGGAGTTGGGAAACAATGCCAGAATGTCCTTTTTTGAGCAGTTTTTCCATGCGATGGGAACTGATGATCTCTGGGGAACTAGTAGTGAAGCCTTGGAACTTATATTGGTTTCCCTCTTGTTCAAATTGCATGGTTAATTCCTTAAAACCCGTGAGAATGGGACCCAAAGTCATTATCCATTATGCACCCAACACAATGTCACAACCGCCCATGTCAATAGAAAACATATGAGATTTCAGGTGGTATTCACCAATTTGGAGACACATTTTCACAACGCCCTCCACATTTCATGGACCCACCATTGGCAATCATTATTTGAAAATTATTGACTAGACGGATATAGCAATTAGTTTTTTGGGCAATGCGGCGATGAATAAAATTATGGGTGCTTCAACTATCAACAAGAATGATGACCTTCCTATTCTCAATGTAACCAATTATCTTGAGGGTTTGGGGAATAGAGAAGCCAGTGAGAGCGTTTAGGGAAATGGTCGCTTCTACTTTGGGAGGGTCTGAGGGAGGGATCATGTCAATGGGTTTAGGTGACATAGACAC
The DNA here is from genome assembly GCA_010110895.2 of Picea sitchensis. Classification (NCBI taxonomy): domain Eukaryota; kingdom Viridiplantae; phylum Streptophyta; class Pinopsida; order Pinales; family Pinaceae; genus Picea; species Picea sitchensis. The sequence goes on from SNQJ01S0130590.1 coordinate 30,791, forward strand.
AAGGGGAGCCTCAACATCCTCTTCTGAAACATCCTCCAAGATGGACATAAAAATCTTTAGTTCCTTACACTTGTGCCTAGGAAAATATTTGTCATCACAATTATAACAAAAGACTTTGAGTTGGCGTTCAACCATTTCGGCCCTGGTCAATTTTTGGATCTTTAGTGGAGTAGAAGGAGGAGTGGGAGTGACTGGATTAGTGCGAAGAATAAAGGAGGGATTTTGGTTTTGAGAAGAGACAAACGGTTGTGCTTTCTTCACGCTTCATTATTAATAAACGCGAGCTATTCCCATACTTTTATCTTGTTTGATTTATGAATGAATGTTCATACTTGTTTGGTTAGATTTAAAACTATCTAACTTTGTTCAAGAAGAAGTAGAGAAGTTTTGTCTGATTTCTTTGCAGGAAGATAGCATTCGGAGTTAGGACTAGATCTGCCACTGGAGTGGCTAGGATAAACAACGAAAAAGGTACAATCCTCTTTCCTCTTATCTATCAAACTCACGTATGAGTAAATAAAAGTAGGAGATGTTAGGGATTATTTATTAGTAACTGTCTCAACCGACAGAAACCCAGTTGAGGGGAGTTCCACCTGTCTGCAAGGGGGAGGTTTCCACAACACCCCATCAACTCATCGCTCTAGAGATTAAGGACATGAAATTAAGTTAATATGACACCCCCCATAATTGCAACTTCATGAAGCCCAAGCATCGTATGAAGCTTGATAAACTTAGCCCCGTATAATAACTTAGTAAAAATATCAGCTACTTGATCATTTGGTTGGCAATACACAAGATAAACAATGTTCCCATGAACAGTCTCAAATAGTGAGCACCGTTCTCTTACTATGTGCAGTAGGGTTATCAACAACTTGAATGGCAATTTGATTGTCACAGTAGATGGTAATTAATGTCTAAATAGGAAATCCAAGTTCACCCAAAAATTGGTGAAACCAAACTTTGATTATCACAGTAGAGATGATAATTGAGGCCTAAACAGGAAATCCAAGTTCACCCAGAAGTTGGCAAATCAAAACTGCCTTTGTGCCTACATGAACGACGACTTGATATTTTACTTCTGTAGTCAACAAGGAGACAACCATTTGTTTCTTACAGAACCAAACAAATGGTCCAGTGTTGAAGTGAAACACATAGCCAGAAGTGGACTTTCGATCATCACTTACTTAAAGGCTTTTGAGAAAGATGAGTAGGGAATGGAACCAAACAAAAGAAGATGGAACCCGATATGCTTACTTAAAGAGCATAAGTCTCCCTCAACAGCCCTTCCTTAAGGAAGGATGATTATGCACTTTTGGGTGGGGTTAAGAGGAGGAGATGGGAGTGTTGAGATGAAAGAATATAACTTTGTTTGATAGCGGGGCACTATATCGGTGGGAGAAATTATTTCTTTTGAACTTCATTCTCCAAGTGTTGTTTGCTCAGCCAGACGCTTACATATTTGGAGCTCTATTCCACTTTTTCTTCGCTTCTCTTATAGATCGAGGGATTGAATGACCAAGAAAGGATAAGGCGGAAGTCACAGTAATTATCCAAAAAGAAGATGAAGTGGTGGAGCATGATGTTGCCCCTCCCTCTAGTTTTTGGCTCTAGTTCCCTGACGACTACCTGCTTTTCCCCGGCGTGGCATCAAATTCCTCGACAACTTGCGAGAAATAGAACAAAAGATTGCATGTCATAGCTCATAGACTAAATTATTTTGGATGAGATTACTCCAAAATTGGATGCTTTACCACATACTATGGTTCGGTCCACCAAGGCTTGTGAACGATACTCAGCCTGAGGTAGAGCACTCACTCTATTCTTCCCACCCGAGTAGGCATGTAATCTTTAGAGAGAGACACTTCATTCCTTCCTCTTAGTGCCAACAAAATCCATCTGATGCACACCATAGTAGGATCGGTACCAATGTTTGGCCCAATATGGGCCATGAAACACCTATATTAATTTTGCAGGACTTCCAGGGTGGGTGATCTACTCCAGAATTTCGACAAAGAAGCGTCCTTCTTTCTCAATGATCGATGTTATTATGCTCAAACTTCCAGTGAGTGTCGTGTGTTCATGTACTTAGTAGCCGCAAGTGGGAAAGAGTAGTTATGGTCATTCACCCCGTAGTTCCATCTCAACGGCTATGAACAAAGTGCCTTCAATCTGCGTAAATGATTAGTCGAGGAAAGTCAAATGAAGGAACCTTTTCTAAAAATTTGAGACTGAATCACTCACTATGTGCTTGTGTTGAATTAGAACAACAAACAAGGTAGTGCTATTGGACTATAAAAAGTTCAAATTCTCCCACCTCAATTTGGAAAAACCATCGAGGAACATTAGAGGGGAATTGAGACTGTCCCAGAGTAAGTTTTATTGATGTGTTGCTTGACCGAGGGCCCTAAGTCGTTTGTTATTTCCGAAGGGCCACTTTCATCAATATAGAAATTTGTTCCAAGAATATTTATTTTCACCTTCCCTGTCGTATGTTTTATCATGGCGCGATGCTCTTGTCCAGTTAGTTTCACTTTTATTATCGACTCAGCATTCATTCATAGTGGGGTGCTTGCTTTCTGGATCAGTAAACCATTAGGGCTCGAAGAGGAGAAATCCAAACCATAAAGAGTTAGTTCGAACAAAGCACATGGTCTATTAAAAGAATGAAATAAATTCAAGTTATTCAATTTATAGTGAGAGTGGCTTTCATTTGTGGAAAAGGAAGTTTGGTTCACCGAGTAAATCGAAAAGATGAACACTAAAGGAAGTGGAAGTATATTTCTAAAGGTTGCAGAGATAGCGTTGAGGGAAGATAATAGCCTTCCTGATCATAAAGAAATGGAAGCCCGCATGAGATCTCCCAACCACAAGGAGAATCTGGAAGTGATTATTGTTTCATTGATCTCTTTGCGCGAGGACATTTTCTAAGTGAGCTCACCGAGACAAAATCAACACTTCTATTGCTCGAGCGAAGCCAACAATTTGCTTTAAAGAAGGAAGAAAGGTAGACTACTTTAATCTGAAATAAAGCTAGCTAAGTTACTATTAGTTTCAAAAGTCTACTTCAAAGAAAGAGAAGAGGAATATATGTGAGAGGCGAAACTTTGCTTTACCAAAGTGGAATTAACTAAAAGAGAGCAGAGCGTTTTGTCAAAAAAAAAATAACTGAAGAGAATTTGAAAATGACATCTTCCAACGCTGAAATAACCTTCTCTCCCAGCGATCCTAGAAAGATGGGACTCCCAGATAGAGTAAACACTCTTGACTACTGTAAACTACTGTAATCAGATCAGCAAAGGCAAGTAGTTTTGTCACTAACTTGCTTTAAGACAACCCCGAGCCACGACTAATCGTTCTCTGGGACCAATGCGAAAAGAAAGATTTGAACCCACGACCTTTTGACCCGAAGTCAAACATTCTATCCACTGAACAATGGGCGCATACTAGAGGAACCGATCGTATTCAAACCATCGAATAGAAGTTTTGCAAACTCCCTCTTCAGCCACTTGGCTACGGTTCCCTTTCAATTATACTTTTTAATTTGTTATTCGGAGTGTGTCACGAATAGTGAAGAGCATATCATCTATTAAAATAATAGGACAGAAATGAATGGAGTTCATTTTTAGGATATTGAATTGACTTTTCTTTGGTTGGTCCTTTATAATCTTGCTCAGTGTGAAGAGCATATCATCTATTAAAATAATAGGACAGAAATGAATGGAGTTCATTTTCAGGATATTGACTTGACTTTTCTTCAGTTGGTCCTTTATAATCTTGCTTAGTATGAAATGTGCTTATCTCGGTAACATTCATATGAGAAGCAATTATGTTTACCAAGTCATCCTTCTCAACAAAGAAACTTTTCTCATTTTTCCAATCCACCATAGTTAGTCTTTCACCTTTTGTGCTTGGTCTCCTCTCCCCCATGTACACTGAGTTTATATTGTTCAATAACCATGGAGAAACCCTTGAATTTTCTAGCTTCTAGGTCGTAGCCCACTGAGAAAGGATAATTATCTAGTTCCTCTTTTAAAACTTGCTAATATGTTCCAATAAGCTTCTGGACTGGAGGCACAAGAAAATACATCAACACCTCCAACTTTCAAAAGATTTAGATTACCTCAAAGATATTCTAGCTAGACAATTAACTAACCTTTCGATCCCCATAGCGAATTCAATCGTTCACAAATCAACATTACCTATCTGTAAAGATTCTATTAAGAGCACCTATGAAATCCTCTTTAGGCATTTTCTCACTCCTTAGGCGCCCAGGTGATGATAAACACTTGCCTAGGTACTTTTTAATTAAAATTTCAACACTCCCTCTTACCAAGGAAAGTGTTACTCACCAACTTGCCTTTGCCCAATGCCTTAGTGAGTATGTCTACATCCTGCTCCTCTGTAGATATGTATTGTAGCTCCATAGCTCCTCTCTGAACATAGTCACGGATGAAGTGATAATGAATCTCGATATGCTTAAACATTTCATGAAAAACTGGATTCTCCGAGAGTTTAATGCAACTCTGATTATCAAAGTAAATCATCGTAGGCCTCAACTGCACACCGAACAATCCCACCAGCAACTTCTGAAGTGATAATGAATCTCGATATGCTTAAACCTGTCATGAATAACTGGATTCTCTGAGAGTTTAATGCAACTCTGATTATCACAGTAAATCACGGTAGGCCTCAACTGCACACCAAACAATCCCACCAACAACTTGCAAAGCCAAAGGGCCTCACAACTGGCCTGACTGGATGCCATATACTCAGCCTCTGCATAACTCAAAGCCATTGACTTTTGCTTCCGATTGAATGAAGACACAACTGCTGAGCCCAATCCGAAACAACACCCTGAAGTACTCTTCCTATCACTAACACATCCTGCCCAGTCTGAATCTGTATAGCCAACCAAATGAACTCCATCTCTGCTCTGATAGTCCAGACCATAATCTATCGTACCACAAAGATACCTGAACACATGTTTAGCTGCCACCTAGTGCACTCTCATAGGCTCCACCATGAACTGACTGAGAGTGTTGACAGCAAAACAAATATCTGGCCTAGTATTGACCAAATACATCAATGACCCGATCAAGTGATGATACAAAGTGGAATTCACCAACTGTGACTCAGAAGCATGAAACTTCTTCTAGTTGGTAATCATGGGAGTGGTCATGGGCCTACAATCCTCCATCTGAAATATCCTCAGAATGTCACACACATACTTCCCCTATCCCAGGAAGATGTGTCCAGGCTTTCCAAACCTCCAATCCCAAAAAGTAATGAATCAGTCCGATATCAGTCATCTCGAACTCTGAAGCAAGGCTCTCCTTGCAGCTATTGATGAGTCTCTTTGCCCCTGTAATGAAAACATCATCCACATATAGCAGAAGAATGAGAGGATCCTCTCCAACCACAATGTAGTATAGGTTGGGATCCGCCTCACTCTTCTCAAAACCCAATTGTTGCAAATAGGCATCTATCCTCGAATACCAAGCTCTGGGAGCTTCTTTCAACCCATACAATGCCTTCTTCAGTATACACACATGAGACTCTCTCTCATGCACCTCAAAACCCAATGGTTGCTCGATATATACCTCCTCCTGTATAAGACCATTCAGAAATGCATTCTTCACATCCATCTGGTGGATCTTCCAACCCATCTCTGCTGCAATGGAGATCACTGCCCTAATCGAAGTATATCTAGCAACCAGTGCAAAGGTCTCATCATAGTCGACTCCCTCAACCTATGAAAACCCTCGAGCCACAAAACGATCTTGTACTTCTCAATGTTGCCATCTGCAACATGCTTTAGTTTATAGAGCCACCTAGAAGTCACCACTGACTTACCCTCGGGTCTAGGAATAACTTCCCAGACATCCTTCTTCGTGATGGAATTGTACTCTTCCATCATGGCATCTCTCCAAACCTATCTACCAAAAGCCTCCTCAAACGTAGAAGGCTCAGACTCCTGAATACTACTCACCATCACGATGTAGCTGCAAAACCTCTCAAGAGGTTTACTCTCCCGTACTGTGTGTCTGGGATTCTCCACTGAACCATGTGCCTCCCTCAAAGTGTCCTGGAGCCACTTGGGCTTCCTCCTCTCTGAAGTAGTGTTATTGTGGAGGGGACTCTCCCTGCTCAACCCCATTTACTGAAGACAATGATCCTGAAGTAGACTC
>SNQJ01S0130591.1:0-15255 GCA_010110895.2 Picea sitchensis
TTCCTAACTACAAATGCATACTAATGCATACTAAAGAAACACACTTTTACCTAACGACATATTAGACCAATTAGATCTTAACTAACTCCTAAGTGTCTAAATATCCTAACAAGTCATGCCCTTTGGTTTGAAAAATGCTCCAACCACTTTCATGAGGATGATGGACGATATCCTGGGACCATTCACCAATGCTTTTGTAGTGGTGTATCTGGATGACATTCTAATTTACAACAAGACTTGGGTCGAACACTTGCAGCATATTCAACAGGTTTTGCACACCGTGTGGTAGAACAAGCTATACACCAACCTAGAAAAATGATCCTTAGGCATGGACAAGGTCCATTACCTGGGATACATCATTGATCAACATGGCGTATATGTGTATCCAGCCAAGATCTAGGTCATCCATGACTGGCCAGCCCCAACAACACTCACTCAACTTCAAATTTTCTTGGGCCTTGCCAATTTCTACTAAAGGTTCATGTTGGGATTCTCCCATATTACATGGGCCCTCAGCCAAATAAACAGGGGTGGTGGTAAGGAGAAATTTTCATTGGGACGGTCCCAACAACAAACGTTCAATGATTTGAAGCAACACTTGTGCTTAGCCCCAGTACTTTCACTACCAGACCTGCAGCATCACTTTGAAATCGAGACAAATGCTTCGGACTATGTTGTCGGCATCGTTCTCACTTAGCACGGCAACCCTGTGGCCTGTCATAGTGAGACATTGTCAGATACTATCCATAAGTACCCTACTTACGACAAGGAAATGTATTCCATTGTACAAGCCTGCCACTAGTGGAGATATTACATTCTTGGGAAGAAGACAATCATCCACACTAATCATAATCCACTGTAGTTTATGCAGACACAAGGATAATTGCAGAATGACCACCATCAAAAGTGGTCCACATACTTGCAGCAATTCCACCTCAACATCAAGTATAAAATAGGAAGCACCAATTGCGTCGTTGATTTCCTTAGTAGACCGCCAGTCGTGGCACTCACCACTGTGCTAGATGCTTGCGACCATGATACATATGGATGGCCCAAACTCTATGAGACAGGCCTTGACTTCGTCACCACCTACCAAATGTTCAGTGAAAACATAGTTGTCGATAATTTCCATCTTCAGGATGGGTTGTTGTGTCCTCTGGGCCATATCTGTGTTCCATCAAGTGAGAGAGTGAAGTTAATCTAGGCAGCCCACTGCAGTCGGTTGGAAGGACACTTTGTCATCGAAAAGACAGTGGTGATGCTATAGAAACATTTCTATTGGTCAAAACTTCGACATGAGGTCAGCAAGTATATCAGATCTTACACTGCCTGCACTATTTCCAAACCAACCACTAAGAAACAGGGCTTGTACACCCCTCTTCCTACTCCTGAATGGCCATGGGAATCCATATCAATGGATGACATGTCGAGCCTTCCATCCACCAAGTGGGGAAATGACTGTGTTTTTGTGGTTGTTGATCACTTTTCTAAGATGAAGATTATGGTTGCCTACAAGAAGAGCATCACAATAGAGGCCACTACTAAGCTCTTCTTTGAACGAGTCTGGGTACATTTTGGAATCCAACAAACCATTGTCTCAGATCAGGATAGTCTATTTCTCAGCACATTCTGGTCAAGACTATGGTCACTGCTGGACACCAAGCTCACCAAATCCATGACCTTCCACCCCCATACAGATGACCAAACTGAGGTTGTAAATCGAATGATTATGCATATCCTTCGCATGAATAGTTCAAAGAACCCTTGCACATGGGATGATATCCTTCCTTATGTCCAACATAGCTACAATCGAGCCCTTCATAGCTCAACCAGCCACAGCCCCTTTCAGGTGGGGTTGGGATTCCAACAATTGGGTCCCATAGATGGTGCACTTCCCCTTGTGATCACCTCGACCGACTCATATCCTACTCCAAATGAAGCTGACAAAGCCACCCAGTTCATCTAGTGGATCCAGTACATCCACAAACAGGTTCAAGATATCATACAAAAGTCCAATGACAAGTACAAACAACGCCATGATCAACATCCGGTGCCACATAAGTTTCAGGTGGGTGACAAATTTTGGTTGCACCTACAGAAAGAACGCCTTACAAGACCCCATCGGAAGCTTTATCCATTCAATTATGGGTTGTACACTATCACCAAGGTCATGGGGGACAATTCTTTTGATATCAACATTCCTCCCTTCCTTGGCCTGCACCCAACATTCAACGTGGATCTCCTTCGCCCTTATTTCCCACATTATTGGACACCTCAGAAGTAGAAGAACAATTGAAACCAACAGAGCTCAACCCTGACTTCATAAAATAGGCATAAAATGATCATATTTTGGACACACAGATCAAGGGCACTCAACAACAAAGGATCCATCTTTATTGAGTCACCAAAGCAGGGCAACTCTTGCACCAAGGCAACTATCTCACCCGGGGCCAAATTCAACAAAAAATTCCTCATATGATGGGGGAAATCAACATAATGGAGACCATTGTTTTCTAATGAGGGAGGATTGATCTATATGGATATCAGTGGCCACCCACCTTTTCCAACTAAATCAAAATAGTTTTCTGACAATTTTGGCAATTTACTATTTTTAGCAGTTTTAACTTCTGGGGCCATTTTGAGGGCCTAAAAGAAGGTTTTTCAGGATTGATCTCCTCAATGATAGTTGAAAGAATTATTGAGCCCCCAAAATTAATCACATCGATGATACCTTTCTAACGGGCTATCACACGCCTAAAACGAAGATCGTATGCAAAAGTTACGACCCCGAGAAGTTCATGTACTAACTTACCCAAACAGGGCCCACATGACTTTTGGTGCTTCATCTCCTAGGGTTAGGTTTTTGGATGTCTAGGTTTTTTGGAATTATTTTTTATTGTAAAAAGGCCTTGAGAGCCTCATTGCAATCTTCTTCTTTTGAATGCATACAACTGTCACATCTCTTCTTAGAGATAAGCCGCCACCATTCCAACAAGCTTGTTTCCACTGCATTTTACAGTTTCAGCTTATTTCGTTATCGAATAGAAAACCAGTTTTACTGTATATATATTATTTTTTGTTAAGAACCTGTTAATAATTTGTATTCATTTCATTCTACTCATAAAATCTGGATTAGTGGTATCAGAGTGGTCTTCTCCTTGTCGTCTTAATGCATGTCCCCAACGAGGTCAGAGTACAAAGAGTTGGGTCTTGAGCTTGTTTCTCTTGAGGACAGAAGCTCTCACATGCCCAAGCGACCTCTCATGGCAAGATAAAATAAAGATGATGGGACAGGAGATCCTTTCAAACTATTGATTGAGTAATACCTCACACAATAGAGGAATGAGATGATGGACAGTTTCACGCAAATCCTTCGGCGGCTACCAATAGGCGATGCATCTTCTTCGAAAAGAGGCGCCACCCCCTTCAAGGTACAAATAAAATTTGATATTCCTATATTTGAAGGTCAGATAGATGCAGATTCTGTAGAGAGGTGGTTGAATCTACTAGAAGGGTATTTTTCTGTCCATAACTTTTCGAATAGAAAAAAGATTACTTTTGCGCTCCTCAACGTCGTTCCCCATGTTAAATATTGGTGGGAAATTTTCTGTGAGAAAAAGGAAATAGAGGAAACCTCATTATTTTCAGTCATGGCTACCTAGGAATCATTCAAGGATGTTATTAAGGAACAATACTACCCTATCGAAAGTTATGATGACCTGTATACCCAATGGACCACATTACGGCAAGAAAGAGACCAAGCATTGCCCGATTTCACAAATATCTTCCATACCTTGTGCACCAAGATGGGTATCAAATATTCAGAGCGACATCTGATGCTCAAGTATCACGGTGCTCTACATATATACATCTATACCGAAATGGAATTTCTAGACATCTCATCCTTGGGCGCGGCCTACCGATATGCCGTCAACATCGAGCATAAGCTCAAACAAAAAACGCAGCAATTTGGGCCTGGAAAATCCTCACAGCAAAATCCGGGAAAGGGCGGCCCCAACCCAAAAAACAAAGGACAGATAAAAGATTGACAGTATTAGGAAAACCAATCCAAGCCACAAGAAAAGAAGGAAATCAAAAAGACAAAGATAGATATCGAGAAGCGGTGCGACTTCCATAAGAGCCCTTGGAATAACATTGTTGAATGTCGCTCAAAGAATTCATTGGTGGTCGAAGTGAAAGCCTCTAAATCAGATGGGAATTTTGAATCTGAGCTAAAACAAGAAAATGGAATATAGATCGTTGACGCAGAAACCAGTGCCACTATTGCTACCACCAAGCTCTAGTATGGTGAACCAGATGAGCTAGAAGAAGGAGAGTGCCTCTTCCATTAAAAGATGTGGGTAAAAGGCACCTCGCTGCACTTCATCATTAATAGAGGTAGCCAAAATAACCTCATGTCAGTAGAGGTCATCAAGCGGCTCACCCTTCCAACAACACCACACCCACGACCCTACACCATTGGATGGCTCTGCCAAGGAAGCGATCTCCGCATCATCCAACAGTGACAATTGTCATACGACATCAAGCACTTCAAAGACTAGGTATTATGTGATGTTTCTCCTCTTGGAGTTTGTTATGTTATTTTGGGCCAACCTTATTTATGGAAACATCATGCTGTATATGAGTCTAGGCCTTGTATTGTTATTATTACTTTGAACAAGAAATTGTATAGGATACTCAAGGCAGTCCCACCTAGTGCTATTTCATTGATCTCTGCTAAGAAATGCAGGAAGGTCATCTCTCAGAAAAGGAAGTTTCTATTCTTCGTGATTCTCTCTCAAAATAAGAGAAATATCACAGCCACATCTAGGGTCTCTATGGCTACCTTCTCCACATAGCAAAAGCAAGTAGATAAGGTCATGGAATAATACTCGGATATCTTCTCCTCACCTATAGGGGTACCTCTGCACTACCAGGTCAAGCACCCCATCGATCTGACCCCCAGCACACCGCTTCCCAATGGGCCAGTCTATCGATGCTCTTTGTTAGAGAATGAGGAGATCAAGTGATATATCCAAGAACTACTCCACAAGGGGCATGTTCGTCCCAAATCATCACCTTGTGGGAGCCCAATCATGTTGGTACAGAAGAAATATGGAACCTGGTGACTCTATATTGATTATATTGATCCAAATAAAATCACATTCAGAAACTGGTACCCAATTCCCTGAATCAACGACATCCTTGATCAACTCATGGGGGCCAAATACTTCAGGAAGATTGATTTGAAGTCTGGCTACCACCAGGTCCTAATAGAACATACAGATGTATGGAAGACCGCCTTCAAGTCAAAGGAAGGCCTTTTTGAATGGTTGGTCATGCCCTTTGGTTTGACAAATTCTCCAGCCACTTTCATGAGGATGATGGACGATATCCTAGGACCATTCACCAATGATTTTGTAGTGGTGTATCTAGATGACATTCTAATTTACAGCAAGACTTGGGTCGAACACTTGCAGCATATTCAACAGGTTCTGCACACCCTGTGGCAACACAAGCTATACACCAACCTGGAAAAATGATCCTTAGGCATGGACAGGGTCCATTACCTGGGATACATCATTGATAAAGGTACAAATAAACTTTGATATTCCTATATTTGAAGGTCAAATAGAAGAATATGTTGTAGACAAGTGATTGAATCTACTAGAAGGTTATTTTTCTGTCCATAACTTTTCGAATAGAGAGAAGATTACTTTTGCGCTCCTCAAAGTCGTTCCCCATGACAAAGATTGGTGGGAAATTTTCTATGAGCAAAAGGAAACAGAGGAAACCTCATCATTTTCAGTCACGACCACATGGGAATCCTTCAAGGATTCTATTAAGGAAAAATACTACCCTATCGGAAGTTATGACGACCTATATACCAAATGGACCACACTACGGTAAGAAAGAGACTAACTAGTGCCCGATTTCAAAAATATCTTCCATACCTTGCACACCAAGCTAGGTATCGAATATTCGGAGCAACATATGGTGCAAAAGTATCGTGGTGCTATCCATAGATACATCTAGACTGAAATGGAATTTCTTGACATCTCTTCATCGGGCGTGACCTACCGATATGTCGTCAAAATCGAGTAGAAGCTCAAACAAAAGACGCAGCAATTTGGGCCTGGGAACCCCTCACAACAAAAGCTGGGAAAGAGTGGCCCCAACAGAAGAAAGGATAGAGAAAATATGGATAGTATCAATACAACCAGTCTAAGTCACAAGCAAAGAAGGACACCAGAAAGACAAAGAAAGATAACGGGAAGTGGTGCGACTTCCATAAGGGCCCTTAGCATAATACTGCTAATTGCTGCTCAAAGTAGTTGTTGGTGGCCGAAGTGAAAGCATCTGAATCAGATGCGGATTCTGAATCTGAGCCAGAACCAGAAATGGGAAGACAAATCGTTGACGCAGAACCCAGTGCCACCGTTTCTACCACCAAGCTCTAGCCTGGTAAACCAGACGAGCCAGAAGAAGGAGAGCACCTCTTCTATTCACATATGTGGGTAAAAGGCACCCTGCTGCAGTTCATAGTTGATAGTGGTAGCCATAAGAACCTCATCTTAGAAGAGGTCATCAAGATCCTTTCCCTACCAACAATGTCACACCCACAACTGGATGGCTCTGCCAAGGAAGCGATCTCCGTGTCAGCCAACAGTGTCGATTGTCGTATGACATCAAGCCCTTCAAAGACGAGGTATTATGTGATGTTGCACCTCTCGAAGTTTGTGATGTTCTTTTGGGCCCACCTTATTTATGGAAATGTTATGTTGTATATGAGTCTAGGCCTCGTAGTGTTATTATTACCTTGAAAAAGATTTTGTACAGGATACTTGAGGCAGTCCTACCTAGTGATATTTCCTTGATCTCTGCTAAGCAATGCAGGAAAGTCAGCTCTCAGACAGGGAAGTTTGTCTTCTTTCTGATTCCCTCTCAAAATAAGAGAAATATGACAGCCACATCAAGGGTTTCTGCAACCGCCCTCTCCACACAGCAGAAGAAAGTAGATAAGGTTATTGAAGAATACTTGGATATATTCTCCTCACCTATAGGGGTACCTCTGCACTATCAAGGCAAGCACCCCATCGATATGACCCCAAAGCACTACTTCCCAATGGGCTAGTCTATCATCGCTCTTTGTTAGACAATGAGGATATCAAACGACAGATCCAAAAACTGCTCCACAAGGGGCACATTCTTCCCATCTCATCACCTTGTGGGAGCCCAATCGTGGTGGTACAAGAGAAATATGGAACCTAGCAACTCTGTATTGATTATTGGGATATGAATAAAATCACAGTTAGAAATGGGTACCCAATTCCCCAAATCGACGACCTCCTTGATCAAATCATGGGGGGCAAATACTTCAATAAGATTGATCTAAAGTCTGGCTACCACCAGGTCCCGATAGAACAGAAAGATGTATGGAATATAACCTTCAATTCAAAGGAAGGCCTTTTTGAATGGTTGGTCATGCTCTTTGGTTTGAAAAATGATCTATCCACTTTCATGAGGATGATGGACAATATCCTGCAACCATTCACCAATGATTTTGTAGTGGTGTATCTGGATGACATTCTAATTTACAGCAAGACTTGGGCCGAACACTTGCAGCATATTCAATAGGTTCTGCACACCCTATGATAGCAAAAGCTATACACCAACTTGGAAAAATACTCCTTCGGCATTGACAGGGTCCATTACCTAGGATACATCATTGATCATCATGGCGTACATGTGGATCCAGCCAAGATCCAAGTCATCCGTGACTAGCCAGCCCCAACAACACTCACTGAGCTTCGGAGCTTCTTGGGCCTTGCCAATTTCTACCACAGGTTCATGTTGGGATACTCCCATATTGCATGGGCCCTCAGCCAAATAAATAGGGGTGGTGGTAAGGTGAAATTTGTGTGGGGTTGATCCCAACAAAAAGTGTTTGATGATTTGAAGCAACGCTTGTGCTCAGCCCCAATACTTTCACTACCATACCTGTAGTATCCCTTTAAAATTGATACAAATTCTTCAGAATATGTTGTGGGTGCCATTCTCACTTAGCATGGCCACCCCATGGCCTATCATAGTGAGCCACTGTCATATATTTTCCATAAGTACCCTACTTATGACAAGGAAATGTACTCCATTGTACAAGCCTACCGCCAGTGGAGACATTACATTATTGGGAAGGAGACAGTCATCCACACTGATCATAAACCACTATAGTTCATGCAGACAATGGGAAAATTGCAGAATGACCACCATAAAAAGTGGTCCACATACTTGCAGTAATTCCACCTCAACATCAAGTATAAAACATGAAGCACCAATCGCTTCGTTGATTGCCTCAGCAGACCTCCAGTTGTGACACTCACCACGTTGTTATACTCTTGTGGCCATGAGACATCTGGATGTCCCCAACTCTATGAGACAAACCCTGACTTTGCCACCACCTACCAAATGTTGGGTGAAAACGCAATTGTCGATAATTTCCATATTCAGGATGGGTTGTTGTGTCATCTGGGCCATATTTGTGTTCCAATAGGTGAGCGAGTGAAGCTGATATAGGAATCCCACTACAGTCAGGTGGTGGGACACTTCGGTGTCGAAAAGACAGTGGAGATGCTACAGAAACATTTCTACTGGCTGAAACTTTGACAGGAGGTTAGCAAGTATACCAGGTCCTGCACTGCCTACGCTATTGCTAAACCGACCACTAAGAAACAGGGCCTACACACCCCTCTTCCTACTCCTGACAAGCCATGTGAATCCATCTCAATGGACTACATGTCGGGCCTTCTGTCCACCAAGCAAGGAAATGATTGTGTTTTTGTGGTTGTTGATCGCTTCTCTAAGATGGTGATTCTGGTTGCCTGCAAGAAGAGCACCACAACAAAGGCCACTTTCAAGCTCTTCTTTGAAAGAGTATGGGTACATTTTGGAATCCCACAAACCATTGTCTTAGATTGGGGTAGTCAATTTCTCATCACATTCTGGTCGAGCCTCTGGTCACTACTGGACACCAAGCTAACAAAATCCATGCCCTTCCACCCCTAGACAGATGGCCAAACCGAGGTTGTAAATCGAATGATTGTGTTATCCTTCGCATGTATAATTCAAAGCACCCTTGCACATGGGATGAGAGCCTTCCCTATGTCTAGAATAGATACAATCGAGCCCTGCATAGCTCAACTGACCACAACCCATTTTAGGTGGGGTTGGGATTCCAACCATTGGGTCCCATAAATGTTGCACTTCCCCTTGCGATCACCTCGACCGACTCATCTCCTACTCCAACTGAAGCTAAAAAATCCACCCAGTTCATTGAGAAGATCCATCACATCCACCAATAGGTTCAATATATCCTACATAAGTCCAATGACAAGTACAAACAACGCCATGATCAACATCAAGTGCCACATAAGTTTCAAGCGGGCGACAAAGTTTGGTTCCACTTGCATAAAGAACGCCTTACAAGACCCCATCAGAAGCTTCACCCACTCCTTTATCGGTCGTACACTATCACCAAGGCCATGGGGAACAATTCTTTTGAGCTCAACATTCCTCCCTTCCTTGGCCTGCACCCAGTGTTCAACATGGATCTCCTTCACCGTTATTTCCCACTATTATTGGGCACCTCAGAAGTAGAAGAACAACTAAAACCAACAAATCTCAACCCTAACTGCATACAACAGACATCCAATGATCATATTGTGGACACACAAATCAAGGGCACTCGACAACAAAGGATCCATCTTTATCGAGTTGTCAAAGTAGGGCAGCTACTACACCAAGACAAGTGGCTCACCCAGGGCCAAATTCAACAAAAATTTCCTCAGCTGATGGGGGACCTCAACGCAATGGATACCACTACTTCATAAGGAGGGAGGATTTATCCATATGTATATCAGTGGCCACCCACCCTTTCCAACTGGCTCAAAACAATTTTCTGACAATTTTGGCAATTTACTATTTTTAGCAATTTTAACTTCCGGGGCAATTTTGAGGGCCTAAATGAAGTTTTTTAGGGATCAATCTCCTCAATGATAGCCAAAGGCATTATTAATCCACCAATATGAATCCCCTCGATGATACATTTCCAATGGGCTATCACACACGTAAAACCAAGATCGTATGAAAAAGTTACGACCCCGAAAAGTTGATGTACTAACTTACCCAAACGGGGCCCACATGACTTTTGGCGCTTCATCTCCTAGTGTTAGGTTTTTGGATTTCTAGGGTTTTTGGAATTATTTTTTATTGTAAAAAGTCCCTCAGATCCTCATTGTAATATTCTTCTTGCAAATGTGCACAACCCTCACATCTCTTCTCAGAGATAACCTACCACCATTCCAGCAAGCTTGTTTTCGTTGCATTTTACAGTTTCAGCTTATTTCGTTATTGAATATAAAACTAGTTTTACTATATCTTTGTTATTTTGTGTTAAGCGCCTGTTAATAATTTTTATTCATTTCATGCTTCTCATAAAATCTGGATCAGTGGTATCAGAGCGATATGCTCCTTGTCTTCTTAATGCATGTCCCCAATGAGGTCCGAGTACAAAGAGTTGGGTCTCGAGCTTGTTTCTCTTGAGGACAAAAGGTCTCACACACCAAAGAAACCTCTCATGGAAGGAGAAAATAAATATGATGGGATAGGAGATCCTTTCAAACTTTTGATTGAGGAATCCCTCATGCAATAGAGGAATGATATGATGGATAGTTTCGCGCAAATCCTTCGGCGGCTGCCAGCAGGCGACACATCTTCTTCGAACGGAGGCGCAGCCTTCTTCAAGGTACAAATAAAATTCGATATTCCTATACTTGAAGGTCAGATAGATGTAGGTGCTATAGAAAAGTGGTTGAATCTACTAGAAGGGTATTTTATGTCCATAATTTTTCGAATAGAGAAAAGATTACTTTTGCGCTCCTAAAAGTCGTTCACCATGTCATAGATTGGTGGGAAGATTTCTGTGAGCAAAAGGAAAAAGAGGAAACCTCATTATTTTCAGTCACAGCTACCTGGGAATCCCTCAAGGATGTTATTAAGAAACAATACTACCATGTTGAAAGTTATGACGACCTGTATACCAAATGGACCACACTGCGACAAGAAACAGACTAAGTAGTGCCAAATTTCACAAATATCTTTTGTACCTTGCGCACCAAGATGGGTATCAAATATTCGGAGTGACATCTGGTGCTTAAGTATCATGGTGCTCTACATAGATACATCCAGACTGAAATGGAATTTTTGTAGATCTCATCCTTGGGTGCAGCTTACTGACATGTCGTCAAAATCGAGCAGAAGCCCAAACAAAAGATGCGACAATTTGGGCCTAGGAATCCCTGATAATAAAAGCTGGGAAAGGGCGGCCCTAACCCACATAACAAAGGATAGAGAAAATATGGACAGTATCAGTACAACCATTCCAAGCTGCTAGCAAGGAAGGACACCAGAAAGACAAAGAAAGATACTTGGAAGTGGTGCGACTTCCATAAGAGCCCTCGACATAACACTACTAACTTCCGCTCAAAGAAGTCGTTGGTGGCCGAAGTTAAATCCTCTGAATCAGATGCAGATTATGACTCTGAGCCCCAACCAGAAAGGGGAAGACAGATCATTGATGCAGAACCCAGTGCCACCGTTTCTACCACCAAGATCCTGCCTGGTGAACCAGACGAGCCAGAAGAAGGAGAGTGCCTCTTCCATTCACAGATGTGGGTAAAAGGCACCCTGCTACACTTCATCCTTAATAGTAGTATCTAGAAGAACCTCATCTCAGCAAAGGTCGTCAAGTGTCTCACCCTACCAAATACACCGCACCCAAAACCCTACACCATTGGATTGTTTCACCAAGGAAGCGATCTACATCTCAACCAACAGTGTCGACTGTCGTACGACATCAAGCCCTTCAAAGATGAGGTTTTATGTGATGTTGCGCCTCTCAAAGTTTGTGATGTTATTTTGGGCCAACCTTATTTATGGAAATGTCATGTTGTATATGATTCTAGGCCTCGTAGTGTTATTATTACTTTGAACAGGAAATTATACAGGATACCCAAGGGAGTCCCACCTAGTGTTATTTCCCTGATCTTTTCTAAGCAATGTAGGAAGGTCATATCTCAGACGGGGAAGTTTGTCTTCTTTGTGATTCACTCTCAGAATAAGAGAAATATCACAGCCACATCTAGGGTCTCTGCGGCTTCCCTATCCACACAGCAGAAGAAAGTAGATAAGGTTGTGGAAGAATATTCAGATATCTTATCCTCACCTATAGGGGTACCTCTGCACTGTCAAGTCAAGCACCCCATTGATATGACCCCCGGTGCACCGCTTCCCAGTGGGCCAATCTATCACTGCTCTTTGTTAGAGAATGAGGAGATCAAGTGAAATATCCAAGAACTACTCCATAAGGGGCACATTTGTCCCAGCTCATCAGCTTGCGGGAGCCCAATCATGCTGGTACAGAAGAAATATGGAACCTGGCGACTATGTATTGATTACCGGGCTCTAAATAAAATCACAGTCATAAATCTGTACTCGATTCCCCGAATCGATGACCTCCTTGATCAACTCATGGGGTCCAAATACTTTAGTAAGATTGATCGAAAGTCTAGCTACCACCAAGTCCTAATAGAACAGACAGATGTATGGAAGACCGCCTTCAAGCCAAAGGAAGGCCTTTTTGAATGGTTGGTCATGCCCTTTGGTTTGACAACTGCTCCAGCCACTTTCATGAGGATGATGAATGATATCTTGTGACCATTCACCAAAGATTTTGTAGTGGTGTACCTGAATGACATTCTAATTTATAGCAAGACTTGGTTCGAACACTTGCAACATATTCAACAGGTTCTTCAAACCTTGCAACCTCACAAGCTATATGCCAACTTTGAAAAATGCTCCTTCGGCATGGACAGGGTCCATTACATGGGATACATCATTGATCATCATGGCGTACATGTCTATCTATCCAAGATCCAAGTCATTCATGAGTGGCCAGTCCCAACAACACTCACTGATATTTAGAGCTTCTTGGGCCTTGCCAATTTCTACCACAGGTTCGTGTTGGGATTATCCCATATTGCATGGGCCCTCAGCCAAATAAACAAGGGTGGTGGTAAGGAGAAATTTGAGTGGGGCCTTTCCCAACAATAAGCACTCGATTATTTGAAGCAGTTCTTGTGCTCATCCCCAATACTTTCACTACTAGACCTGCAAAATCCCTTTGAAATTGAGACAGATGCTTCAGACTCTGTTGTGGGCATCGTTCTCACTCAGCACAACCACCCCGTGGCCTATCATAGTGAGACACTGTCAGATATTGTTTGTAAGTACCCTACTTACGACAAGGAAATGTACTCCATTGTACAAGCCTACTGCCAGTGGAGAAATTATATTCTTCAGAAGGGGACAGTCATCCACACTGATCATAAGCCATTGCAGTTCATGCAAACACAGGGAAAATTGCAGAATGAACACCATCAAAAGTGGTCCACATCCTTGCATCAATTCCACCTAAACATCAAGTATAAAACAGGAAACACCAATCATGTCGTTGATTTCCTCAGCAGACTGCCTGTCTCGACACTCACCACGGTGCTAGAATCTTGCGGCCATGAGACATATGGATGGCCCCAACTCTATGATACAGACCCTGACTTTTCCACCACCTATCAAATGTTGGGTGAAAACACAGTTGTCTATAATTTCCATATTTAGGATGGGTTGTTGTGTCCTCTGGGCCATATCTGTGTTCCATCAGGTGAGGGAGCGAAGCTGATCTGGGAAGCCCACTACAGTTGGGTGGCAGGACACTTTGGCGTCGAAAAGACAGTGGCGATGCTACAGAAAAATTTCTACTGGCCGAAACTTCGACAGGAGGTCAACAAGTATATCAAGTCCTGCACTACTTTTGCTATTGTCAAAATGACCACTAACAAATAGGGTCTGTACACCCCTCTACCTACCCCTGAAAGGCCATGGAAATCCATCTCAATGGACTACATCTCAGGCCTCCCATCCACCAAGCAAGGAAATGACTGTGTTTTTGTGGTTGTTGATCTCTTTTCTAAGATGGTGATTTTGGTTGCCTGCAAGAAGACCATCACAACAGAGGCCATTGCCAAGATTTTCTTTGAATGAGTATGGGTACATTTTGAAATCCCACAAACCATTGTCTTATATTGGGATAGTCGATTTCTCATCACATTCTGGTCGAGCCTTTGGTCACTGCTAGACACCAAGCTCACCAAATCCACGACCTTCCACCCCCAGATAGATGGACAAACTGAGGTTGTAAATTGAATGATTGTGCATATCCTTCGGTTGTATAATTCAAAGAACCCTCGCACATGGGATGAGATCCTTCCCTATGTCCATCGTAGCTATAATCGATCCCTGCAAAGCTCAATCGGCCACATCCCCTTTCAAGTGGGGTTGGCATTCCAACCATTGGGTCCCATAGATGTTGTGCTTCCCCTTTCGATCACCTTGACCGACTCATCTCCTGCTCCAACTAAAGTTGACAAAGCCACCTGGTTCATTGAGTGGATCTAGAACATCCTCCAATAGGTTCAAGATATCCTATAGAAGTCCAATGACAAGTACAAACAGCGCCATGATCAACATCGGGTGCCACATAAGTTTTAGGTGGGCGACAAAGTTTGGTTGCACTTGCAGAAAGAACGCCTTACAGGACCCCATCGGAAGCTTCACCCACTCCATTATGGGTCGTACACTATCACTAAGGCCATTGGGGACAATTATTTTGAGCTCAACATTCTACCCTTCCTTGACCTGCACCCAGTGTTCAACGTGGTTCTCCTTCACCCTTACTTCCCACCATTATTGGACAACTCAGAAGTAGTAGAACAACTGACACAAACAAAAATCAACCCTGACTGCATACAACATGCATCCAATTATAATATTGTGGACGCACAGATCAAGGGCACTCGACAAAAAAGTATCCATCTTTATCAAGTCGTCAAAACAGGGCAGCTCCTGCACCAAGGCAAGTGGCTCACCCAAGGCCAAATTCAACAGAAATTTCCTCATCTGATGGCGAAACTCAATGCAATGGAAATGATTTATTCCTAAGGATTGTAAGTTTTAAACCTGCGAAGTAAAGCAATGCATATATATTCTTAAGTAATACAGAAATTAATCAATGGCTCATACACAGAATACTCAGAGATCTTTACCGGAAACCCTCAACCGGGAAAACCTTTCTTTTTCATTATA
>SNQJ01S0130591.1:15265-41176 GCA_010110895.2 Picea sitchensis
GGATAGGAGATCCTTTCAAACTATTGATTGAGGAATCCCTCACGCAACAGAGGAATGAGATGATGGATAGTTCCACACAAATCCTTCAACGGCTACCAACAGGCGACGCATCTTCTTTGAACCGAGGCATCGCCCCCTTCACGGTACAAATAAACTTCGATATTCCTATATTTGAAGGTCATATAGACATATATTTTGTAGACAAGTGGTTGAATCTACTAGAAGGGTATTTTTCTGTACATAACTTTTTGAATAGAGAAAAGATTACTTTTGTTCTCCTCAAAGTTGTTCCCCATGTCAAAGATTTGTGTGAAAATTTATGTGATCAAAAGGAAACAGAGGAAACCTCATTATTTTCAGTCACAACTACTTGGGAATCCTTCAAGGATGTTATTAAGGAACAATACTACCCTTTCGGAAGTTATGATGACCTGTATACCAAATGGACCACACTGCGGTAAGAAAGAGATGGAGGAGTGCCTGATTTCACAAATATCTTCCATATCTTGCGTACCAAGATTGATATCAAAGATTAGGAGAAACATCTGGTGCTCAAGTATTGAGGTGCTTTGCATAGATACATCCAGACCAAAATGGAATTTTTGGACATCTCATCCTTGGGTGCGACCTACCAATATGTCGTCAAAATCGAGCAGAAGCTGAAACAAAAGACGCGGCAATTTGGGCCTGGGAACCCCTCACAACAAAAGTTGGGAAAAGGCGGCCCCAACCCATAGAAAAAAGGATAGAGAAAATATGGATAGTATCAGGACAAATTGTCCAAGCCACAAGAAAAAAAGGACACCAGAAAGACAAAGAAAGATACCTAGAAGTGGTGCGACTTCCATAAGAGCCCTCGGCATAACACTATTTACTGCCGCTCAAAGAAGTCATTGGTGGCCGAAGTAAAAGCCTCTAAATCATATGCGGATTCTGACTCTGAGCCAGAACCAGAAAGGGGAAGATGGATCATTGATGTGGAACCCAGTGCCACCATTGCTATCACCAAGCTCGATCCTGGTGAACCAGATGAGCCAGAAGAAGGAGAGCGCCTCTTCCATTCACAAATGTGGGTAAAAGGCACCCCACTACACTTCATCGTTGACAATGGTAGCTAGAAGAACCTCATCTCAGTAGAGGTCATCAAGCAGCTCACCCTACCAATCTCCGCATCAGCCAACAATGTCGACTATTGTACGGAATCAATCCCTTCAAAGACGAGGTATTATGTGATGTTTTGCCTCTCGAAGTTTGTGATGTTATTTTGGGCCAACCTTATTTATGCAAATGTCATGTTGGATATGTGTTTATTCCTCATAGTGTTATTATTACTTTGAATAGGAAATTGTACAGGATACCCGAGGCAGTCCCACCTATTGCTATTTCCTTGATCTCTGCTAAGCAATGCAGAAAGGTCATCTCTCAGATGGGGAAGTTTTTCTTCTTCGTGATTCTCTTTGAGAATAAGAGAAAGATCACAACCACATCCAGGGTCCTTGTGGCCACCCTCTCCACATAGAAAAAGCAAGTAGATAAGGTTGTGGAAAAATACTCGAATATCTTATCCTCATCTATAGGGGTACCTCTACACTGTCAGGTCAAGAACCCCATCGATCTAACCCCCGATGGACCGCTTCCCAATGGGCTAGTCTATCGCTAGTCTTTGTTAGAGAATGAGGAGATAAAGTGAATGATCCAAGAAATGATCCACAAGGGGCACATTCATCCTAGCTCATCACCATGTGGGAGTCTAATCGTGCTGGTACAGAATAAATATGGAACCTGGTGACTCTGTATTGATTACCGGGCTCTAAATAAAATCACATTCAGAAAACGGTACCTGATTTCCTAAATCGACGACCTGCTTGATCAAATCATGGGGGGCAAATACTTTAGTAAGATTGATATGAAGTCTAGCTACCACCAGGTCCCGATAGAATAGACAGATGTATGGAAGACTGCCTTCAAGCCAAAGGAAGGTATTTTTGAATCGTTGTTCATTCCCTTTGGTTTGACAAATGCTCCAGCTACTTTCATGAGGATGATGGATGATATCCTGTGACCATTCACCAATGATTTTGTAGTGTTGTATCTGGGTGGCATTCTAATTTATAGTAAGACTTGGGCCAAACACTTGCAGCATATTCAACAGGTTATGCACACCCTGCGGCAGCACAAGCTATACGTCAACTTTGAAAAATGCTCCTTCGGCATGGACAACGTCCATTACCTGGGATACATCATTGATCAGCATGACGTACATGTTGATATAGCCAATATCTGAGTCATCCGTGAGTATCCAACCCCAACAACACTCACTGAGCTTCAGAGCTTCTTGGGCCTTGCCAATTTCTACCCTAGGTTTGTGTTGGGATTCTCCTATATTGCATGGGCCCTCAGCCAAATAAACAGGGGTGGTGGTAAGGATAAATTTGTGTGCGGTTGGTCCCAACAATAAGAACTCAATGATTTGAAGCAGTGCTTGTGCTCATCCCCAATACTTTCATTACCAGACCTGCAACATCCATTTGAAATTGAGATATATGCTTCATACTATGTTGTGGGCGTTGTTCTCACTCAACATGGAAACCTCGTGGCCTATCATAGTGAGACATTGTCAGATACTATCTGTAAGTACCCTACTTATGACAAGGAAATATACTCCATTGTACAATCCTGCTGCCAGTGGGGACATTACATTCTTGGGAAGGAGATAGTCATCCACACTAATTAGAAGCCACTGCAGTTCATGAAGACACAGGGAACATTGCAGAATGACCACCATCAAAAGTGGTCCACATACTTGCAGCAATTCCCCCTCAACATCAAGTATAAAACATGAAGCACTAATCACATCATTGATTTCCTCAGCAGACTTCCAGTCGCAACACTCACCATGGTGCTAGACTCTTGTGGGCATGAGACATCTGAATGGCCCCAAATCTATGATATAGACCCTGACTTCGCCACCACCTACCAAATGTTGGGTGAAAACATAGTTGTCAATAATTTCCATCTTCAGGATGGGTTGTTGTGTCGTCTGGGCCATATCTGTGTTCCATCAGGTGAGTGAGCGAAGGTAATCTAGGAAGCCCACTACAGTCGGATGGTAGGACACTTCGGTGTCGAAAAGATAGTGGATATGTTGCATAAACATTTCTACTATCTAAAACTTCGACAGGAGGTCAGCAAGTATATCAGGTCCTGCACTGCCTGCGCTATTGCCAAACCGACCACTAAGAAATAGGGCCTGTACACCCCTCTTCCTACTCCTGACAGGACATGGGAATCCATCTCAATGGACTACATGTTAGGCCTCCCATCCACCAAGTGGGGAAATGACTGTGTTTTTGTGGTTGTTGATCGCTTTTCTAAGATGGGTGATTATGGTTGCCTGCAAGAAGAGCATCACAAAAGAGGCCACTGCCAAGCTCTTCTTTGAACGAGTATGGGTACATTTTGGAATCCCACAAACCATTGTCTTAGATCGGTATAGTCAATTTATCTGCACATTCTGGTCGAGCCTCTGGTCACTGCTGGACACCAAGCTCACCAAATCCACGGCCTTCCACCCCTAGACAGATGGTCAAACCAAGGTTGTAAATCGAATGATTGTGCATATCCTTCGCATGTATAATTCAAAGCACCCTCACACATGGTATGAGATCCTTCCCTATGTCCAAAATACCTACAATCGAGCCCTGCAAATCTCAACCAACCACAACGCCATTCATTTGGGGTTGGCATTCCAACCATTGGGTCCCATAGATGTTGCACTTCCCCTTGCGTTCACCTCCACTGACTCATATCCTACTCCAACTAAAGCTGACAAAGCCACCTGGTTCATTGAGTGAATCCAGCACATCCACCAACCGGTTTAAGATATCCTACAAAATTCCAATGACAAGTACAAACAATGCCATGATCAACATCGGGTGCCACATAGGTTTCATGTGGGCGACAAAGTTTGGTTGCACTTGCAGAAAGAACGCCTTATAGGACCCCATCGGAAGCTTTGCCCAGTCCATTATGGATCATACACTATCACCAAGACCATGGGGGACAATTATTTTGAGCTCAACATTCCACCCTTCCTTGGCCTACACCCAGTGTTCAACATGGACCTCCTTCACCCTTATTTCCCACCATTATTGGACACCTCAGAAGTAGCATAATAGTTGACACCAACAGATATCAACCCTTACTTCATACAAAAAGAATCCAATGATCACATTGTGGACAAACAGATAAAGGTCACTTGACAACAAAGGATCCATCTTTATCGAGTCATCAAAGTAGTGCAGCTCCTACACCAAGGCAAGTGGCTCACCCGGGGCCAAATTCAGCAGAAATTTCCTCATCTGATGGGGGAACTCAATGAAATGGATACCATTGCTTCCTAAGGAGGGAGGATTTATCTATATGGATATAGTTGGCCACCCACCTTTTCCAACTGGCTCAAAATAGTTTTCTGACAATTTTGGCAATTTACTATTTTTAGCAGTTTTAACTTCTGGGGCCATTTTGAGGGCCTAAATGAAGGTTTTCCAGGATAAAGCTCCTCAATTAAATTCAAAGGAATGATTGATCACCCAAAATTGATATCCTCAATGATACCTTTCCAACAGTCTATCACACGCCTAAAATGGAGATCGTAAGCAAACGTTATGACCTCGGAAAGTTGATGTACTAACTTACCCAAACGAGGCCCACATGACTTTTGGTGCTTCATATCCTAGGGTTAGGTTTTTGGATGTCTAGGGTTTCTGGCATTATTTTTTATTGTAAAAAGGCCTTCAGAGCCTCATTGTAATCTTCTTCTTGCAAATGCGTGCATTTTTCACATCTCTTCTCAGAGATAACCTGCCACCATTCCAACAAGCTTGTTTCTGCTGCATTTTACAGTTTCAGCTTATTTCGTTATTGAATAGAAAAATAGTTTTACTATATCTCTATTATTTTGTGTTAAGAACCTGTTAATAATCTGTATTCATTTTGTTCTTCTCATAAAATCCATATCAGTTGTATCAGAGTGGTATGCTACTTGTCGTCTTAATGCATGTCCCCAATGAGGTCAGAGTACAAAGAGTTAGGTCTCAAGCTTGTTTCTCTTGAGGACATAATCTATCACACACCCAAGTGACCTCTCATGGTAGGAGAAGAGAAATATGATGGGATATATCATTTCAAATTGTTTATTGAGGAAGCCCTCACGCAATAGAGGAACGAGATTATGGATAGTTCCATGCAAATCCTTTGGTGGCTACCAATAGGCGACACATCTTCTTCGAACGGAGGTGTCACCCCCTTCAAGGTACAAATAAACTTCGATATTCCTATATTTGAAGGTCAGATAGAAGAAGATGTTGTAAACAAGTGGTTGAATCTACTAGAAGGGTAGTTTTCTATCCATAACTTTTCGAATAGAGAAAAGATTACTTTTGCGCTCCTCAAAGCCGTTCCCCATGTCATCGATTTGTGTGAAAAATTTTGTGAGAAAAAGGAAACAGAGGAAACCTCAGTATTTTGAGTCACGACTACCTGGAAATCCTTCAAGGATTCTATTAAGGAGAAATACTACCCTATTGGAAGTTATGACGACCTGTATACGAAATGGACCACACTGCGACAAGAAAGAGACCAAGGCTCGATTTCACAAATATCTTCCATACCTTGCGCTCCAAGATGAGTATCAAATATTCAGAGTGACATCTGGTGCTCAAGTATTGTAGTGCTCCACATAGATACATCCATACATAAATGGAATTTATGGATATCTCATCCTTGGGCACGGAATTTCTAGACATCTCATCTTGGGAACCCCTCAAAAAAAAAGTTGGGAAAGGACGGCTCCAACCCATAGAACAAAGGACAGAGAAAATATGAAAAGTATCAGGACAACCAGTCCAAGCCGCAAGCAAAGAAGGACACAGAAAATACAAAGAAAGATACCGGGAAGTGGTACGACTTCCATAAGAGCCCTTGGCATAACACTACTGATTTCCCGTCTTCCTACTCCTGACAGACCATGGGAATCCATCTCAATGGACTACATGTCGGACCTCCCATCCACCAAGTAGGGAAATGACTATGTTTTTGTGGTTGTTGATCTCTTTTCTAAGATGGTGGTTATGGTTGCCTACAAGAAGAGCATCACAACAGAGGCCACTGCCAAGCTCTTCTTTGAATGAGTCTGGGTACATTTTGGAATCCCACAAACCATTGCCTCAGATAGGGATAGTCGATTTCTCAACACATTCTGGATGAGCCTCTGGTCAGTGTTGGACACCAAGCTCACCAAATCCACGACCTTCCACTCACGTCCTTCCACCCACGGACAGATGGCCAAACCGAGGTTGTAAATCAAATGATTTTGCATATCCTTCACATGTATAATTCAAAGCACCCTCACACATGGGATGACAGCCTTCCCTATGTACAGGATAGCAACAATTGAGCCCTACATAGCTCAACCGACCATAGCCCCTTTCAGGTGTGGTTGGGATTCCAACCATTGGGTCTGATAGATGTTGCACTTCCTTCTCCAACTGAAGCCGAAAAATCCACCTAATTCATTGAGAGGATCCATCACATCCGCCAATAGGTTCAAGATATCCTACATAAATCCAATGACAAGTACAAATAGCACCATCATCAACATTGGGTGCCACATAAGTTTCAGGTGGGTGACAAAGTTTGGTTGCACTTACAGAAAGAACGCCTTACATGACTCCATCAAAAGATTTTCCCACTCCATTATGGTATATACACTATCACCAAGGTTGTGGGGTAAAATGATTTTGAGCTCAACATTCCTCCCTTCCTTGGCCTGCACCCAGTTTTCAACGTGGATCTCCTTCGCCCTTATTTCCCACCATTATTGGACACCTCAGAAGTAGCAGAACAACTAACACCAACAGAGCTCAAACTTGACTGCATACAATATGCATCCAATGATCATATTTTGAACACATAGATCAAGGGCACTCAACAACAAAGGATCCATCTTTATCGAGTCATCAAAGCAGGGCATCTCTTGCACCAAGGCAAGTGGCTCACCCGGGGCCAAATTCAGCAGAAAATTCCTCATATGATGGAGGAACTCAACGCAATGCATACCATTTCTTCTTAAGGAGAGAGGATTGATATATATGGATATCAATGGCCACCCACCTTTTCCAACTGGCTCAAAACATTTTTCTGACAATTTTAGCAATTTATTATTTTTAGACGTTTTAACTTCCGGAGCCATTTTGAGGGCCTAAATGAAGGTTTTTCTGGATCGAACTCCCAAATTATACCCCAAGGAATTATTGATCCCCCAAAATTAATATCCTTGATGATACCTTTCCAATGGGCTATCACATGCCTAAAACAGAGATCGTATGCAAAAGTTGCGACCCCGGGAAGTTGATGTACTAACTTACCCAAACAGGGCCCACGTGACTTTTGGCGCTTCATCTCCTAGGGTTAGGTTTTTGAATGTCTAGGGTTTTTGGAATTTTTGTTTATTGTAAAAAGGCCTTCAGAGACTCATTGTAATATTCTTCTTGCAAATGCGTGCAGTCGTCACATCTCTTCTTAGAGATAAGCCTCCACCATTCAAGTAAGCTTCTTTTCGCTGCATTTTACAGTTTCAGCTTATTTCGTTATTGAATAGAAAACTAATTTTACTGTATCTTTGTTATTTTGTGTTAAGAACTTGTTAATAATATATATTCATTTTGTTCTACTCATAAAATCCAGATCACTGGCATCAAAGCAATCTGCTCCTTGTCGTCTTAATGCATGTCCCCAACGAGGTCGGAGTACAAAGATTTGGGTCTCGAGCTTGTTTCTCTTGAGCACAAAAGCTCTCGCATGCCCAAGCGAATTCTCATGGAAGGAGAAAATAAATATGATGAGACATGAGAACCTTTCAAACTTTTGATTGAGGAATCCCTCACACAACAGAGGAATGCGATGATGGATAGTTTCGTGCAAATCCTTCGGCAGGTTCCAACAGGCGACGCATCTTCTTCGAACGGAGGCGTCGCCCCATTGAAGGTACAAATAAACTTCGATATTCCTATATTTGAAGGTTATATAGAAGACGATGTTGTAGACAAGTGGTTGAATCTACTAGAAGGGTATTTTTTTGTCCATAACTTTTCGAATAGAGAAAAGATTACTTTTGCGCTCCTCAAAGTCGTTCCCCATGTCAAATATTGGTGGGAAAGTTTTTGTGAGAAAAAGGAAACA
The DNA here is from genome assembly GCA_010110895.2 of Picea sitchensis. NCBI lineage: Eukaryota > Viridiplantae > Streptophyta > Pinopsida > Pinales > Pinaceae > Picea > Picea sitchensis. Next base: position 23,507 of record SNQJ01S0130591.1, read on the forward strand.
AAGGAGACCTCATTATTTTCAGTCACGACCACTTGGGAATCATGCAAGGATGGTATTAAGGAACAATACTAGCCTGTCAGAAGTTATGATGACCTGTATACCAAATGGACCACACTGCAGCAAGAAAGAGACCAAGCAATGCCCATTTTCGCAAATATATTCCATCCCTTGCGCACTAAGCTGGGTATCAAATATTTGGAGTGACATATGGTGCTCAAGTATAGTAGTGCTCTACATAGATACATCCATACTGAAATGGAATTTCTATACATCTCATCCTTGGGCGTGGCCTACCGATATGTCGTCAAAATCGAGCAGAAGCTCAAACAAAAGACATGGTAATTTGGGCCTGGGAACCCCTCACAACAAAAAATGGGAAAGGGCGGCCCCAGCCCATAGAACAAAGGAAAGAGAAAATATGGATAGTATCAGGACAACCAGTCCAAGATGCACACAAATAAGGACATCGAAAAGACAAAGAAAGATATGGGGAAGTGGCGTGACTTCCATTAGATCCCATAGCATAACACTACTGACTTCCACTAAAAGCAGTCGTTGGTGGGTGAAGTGGAAGCCTCTGAATCAGATGTGGATTATGACTCTGAGATAGAACTAGAAAGGGGAATATGGATCATTGATGCGGAACCTAGTGCCACCGTTGCTACCACCAAGATCCATCCTGGTGAACCAGATGAGCCAGAAGAAGGAGAGCACCTCTTCCATTCACAGATATGGGTAAAAGGAACCCCACTACACTTCATCATTGACAGAGCTATCCAGAAGTACCTCATCTCAGTAGAGGTGTTCAAGCGGCTTGCCCTGCCAACAATGTTGCACCCACAACCCTACACCATTGGATGGCTCCACCAAGGAAGCAATCTCTGCGTCAACCAACAGTGTCGACTGTCGTATGGCATCAACCCCTTCAAAGATGAGGTATTATGTGATGTTTCTCCTCTCGAAGTTTGCGATGTTCTTTTGGGCTAACCTTATTTATGGAAATGTCATGTTGTATATGAGTCTAGGCCTCATAGTGTTATTATTACTTTGAACAGGAAATTGTACAGGATACCCGAGGCAATCCCAACTAGTGTTATTTCCTTGATCTCTGCTAAGCAATGTAGGAAGGTCATCTCTCAGACGGGGAAGTTTGTCTTCTTCGTGATTTGCTCTCAGAATAAGAGAAATATCATAGCCACATCTATGGTCTCTATGACTGCCCTCTCCACACAATAGAAGCAAGTAGATAAGGTTGTGGAAGAATACTTGAATATATTCTCCTCACCTACAGGGGTACCTCTACACTTCCAGGTCAAGCACCCCATCGATCTGACCCTCGGTGCAATGCTTCCCAATGGGCCAGTATATCGTCGCTCTTTGTTAGAGAATGATGAGATCAAGAGACATAGCCAGGAACTACTACACAAGCGGCACATTCATCCCATCTCATCACCTTGTGGGAGCCCAATCATGTTGGCATAGAAGAAAGATGGAACCTGGAGACTTTGTATTCATTACTGGGCTGTGAATAAAATCACAGTTAGAAACTGGTACCTGATTCCCCAAATCGACGACCTCCTTGATCAACTCACGGGGGATAAATACTTCAGTAAGATTGATCTGAAGTCTGGCTACCACCAGGTCCCAATAGAATAGACAGATGTATGGAATACCACCTTCAAGTCAAAGGAAAGCCTTTTGAATGGTTGTTCATGCCCTTTGGTTTAAAAAATGCTCCAACCAATTTCATGAGGATGATGGACAATATCTTGTGACCATTCACAAATGATTTTGTAGTGGTGTATCTCGATGAAATTCTAATTTACAACAAGACTTGGGCTGAACACTTGCACCATATTCAACAGGTTCTACACACCCTGTGGAAACACAAGCTATACAACAACTTGAAAAATGCTCCTTCGGCATTGACAGGGTCCATTACCTGGGATACATCATTGATCAGCATGGTGTACATGTGGATCCATCCAAGATCCAATTCATCCGTGACTGGCCAGCCCCAACAACACTCAATGAGCTTTGAATCTTCTTGGGCCTTGCCAATTTCTACCGAAGGTTCATGTTAGGATTCTCCCATATTGCATGGGCCCTCAGCCAAATAAACAGGGGTGGTGGTAAGGCAAAATTTGCATGGGGTCGGTCCCAACAACAAGATTTTGATGATTTGAGGTAACGCTTGTGCTCAGCCCCAATACTTTCACTAACACACCTGCACCATCTCTTTGAAATTGAGATAGATGCTTCAGACTATGTTGTGGGCGTCGTTCTCACTCAGCACGACCACCCCGTGGCCTATCATATTGAGACACTCTCAGATACTGTCCGTAAGTACCCTACTTACGATAAGGAAATGTACTCCATTGTACAAGCCTACTGCCAGTGGAGACATTACATTCTTGGGAAGGAGACAATCATCCACACTAATCATAAACCACTGCAGTTCATGCAGACACAGGAAAAATTGTAGAATGAACGCCATCAAAAGTGGTCTACATACTTGCAGCAATTCCACCTCAACTTCAAGTATAAAACATGAAGCACCAATCACGTTGTTGATTGCCTCAGTAGACTTCCAGTCACGACACTCACCACAGTGCTAGACTCTTGCAGCCATGAGACATATGGATGGCCCCAACTCTATGAGACAAACCCTGACTTTGCCACCACCTACCAAATGTTGGGTGAAAACGCAGTTGTCGATAATTTCCATCTTCGGGATGGGTTGTTGTGTCGTCTGGGCCATATCTGTGTTCCATCAAGTGAGTGAGAAAATCTTATCTAGGAATCCCACTACAGTCGAGTGGCAGGACACTTCGGCTTCGAAGAGACAATGTCGATTCTACATAAACATTTCTATGTGCAGAAACTTCAACAGGAGGTCAGCAAGTATATTAGGTCCTGCATTGCCTACGATATTGACAAACCGCCCACTAAGAAATAGGGCTTGTACACCCCTCTTCCTACTCGTGACAAGCCATGGGAATCCATCTCAATGGACTAAATGTCGGACCTTCAATCCACCAAGTGGGGAAATGATTGTGTTTTTGTGGTTGTTGATCGCTTTTGTAAGATGGCGATTCGAGTTTCCTGCAAGAAGAGAATCACAGCAGAGGCCACTACCAAGATATTCTTTGAACGAGTCTGGGTACATTTTGGAATCCCACAAACCATTGTCTCAGATCAGGATAGTCGATTTCTCAGTACATTCTAGTCGATCCTCTGGACACTACTGGACACTAAGCTCACCAAATCGATGACCTTCCACCCCTAGACAGATGGCCAAACGAGGTTGTAAATTGAATGATTGTGCATATCCTTCTCATTTATAATTCAAAGAACCCTCGCACATGGGATGAGAGCCTTCCCTATTTCTAGCATAGCAACAATAGAGCCCTGCGTAGCTCAACCGGCCATAGCCCCTTTCAGGTGGGGTTGGGATTCCAACCATTGGGTCCCATAGATGTTGCACTTCCCCTTGTGGTCACCTCAATCGACTCATCTCCTGCTCCAACTGAAGCTGAAAAAGCCACCCAATTCATTGAGTGGATCCAACACATCCATGAACAGTTTCAAGATATTTTAGAGAAGTCCAATGACAAGTAAAAACAACGCCATGATCAACATCGGGTGCCACATAAGTTTCAGGTGGGTGACAAAGTTTGGTTACACTTGCAGAAATAATTCCTTATAGGACCCCATCAGAATCTTTGCCCACTCCGTTATGGGCCATACACTATCACCAAGGTTGTGGGAGAGAATTCTTTTGAGCTCAACATTCCTCCCTTCCTTGGCCTACACACAGTGTTCAACGTGGATCTCCTTCGCCCTTATTTCCCACCATTATTGGACACCTCAGAAGTAGAAGAAAAACTAACACCAATAGAGCTCGAACTTGACTGCATACAATAGGAATGCAATGATCATATTGTGGACACACAGATCATGGGCACTCAAAAACAAAGGATCCATCTTTATCGAGTCATCAAAGCAGGGCAACTCCTGCACCATGGCAAGTGGCTCACTTGGGGCCAAATTCAACAGAAATTTCCTCATATGATGGGGGACCTCAACACAATGGAGAACATTACTTCCTAAGGAGGGAGCATTGATCTATATGGATATCGGTGGCCACCCACCCTTTCCAACTGTCTCAAAAAATTTTGCTGACAATTTTGGCAATTCACTATTTTTAGCAGTTTTAACTTCTGGGGCCATTTTGAGGGCATAAATGAAGGTTTTTTGGGATCGACCTCCTCATTGATATATGAAGGCATGATTGAGCCACCAAAATGAATCTCCTCGATGATAAATTTCCAACAGGCTATCACACACCCAAAATGGAGATCGTATGCAAAAGTTACTTCCCCGAGAAGCTGATGTACTAACTTACCCAAACGGGGCCCACATGAGTTTTGGCGCTTCATCTCCTATGGTTAGGTTTTTGGATGTATAGGGTTTTTGGAATTCTTGTTTATTGTAAAAAGGCCTTCAAAACCCCATTGTAATATTCTTCTTTTGAATGCTCGTAGCCATCAAATCTCTTCTCAGAGATAATCCGTCACCATTCCAGCAAGCTTATTTCCGCTGCATTTTACAGTTTCATCTTATTTCGTTATTGAATAGAAAAAAAAATTGAATGTATCTCTGTTATATTGTGTTAAGAACCTGTTAATAATCTGTATTTATTTTGTTCTTCTCATAAAATCCATATCAGTGGTATCAAAGCGATCTTCTCCTTGTCGTCTTAATGCATGTCCCCAACGAGGTCGGAGTACAAGGAGTTGGGTATCGAGCTTGTTTTTCTTGAGGAAAAAAGCTCTCGTACACCCAAGTGACCTCTCATGGAAGGAGAAAATAAAGAGGATATGATAGGAGATCCTTTGAAATTGTTCATTGAGGAATCCCTCACGCAATAGAGAAACGAGATGATGGATATTTTCACACAAATCCTTCAGCGTCTACCAACAAGCGACGCATCTTCTTCGAACGGAGGCGTCGCCCCCCTTCAAGGTACAAATAAAATTTGATATTCCTATATTTGAAGGTCAGATAGACGCAGATGATGTAGACAAGTGGTTGAATCTACTAGAAGGGTATTTTTCGGTCCATATCTTTTTGAATAGAGAAAAGATTACTTTTGCGCTCCTCAAAGTTGTTCCCCATGTCAAAGATTGGTGGGAAACTTTCTGTGAGAAAAAGGAAACAAAGGAAACCTCGTTATTTTTAGTCACAGGCTTTGAGAATCCTTCAAGGAGTCTATTAAGGAACAATATTACCCTGTCGAAACTTATGACGACCTGTATACCAAATGGACCATACTGCGGCAAGAAAGAGACCAAGCAGTGCCCGATTTAACAAATATCTTACATACCTTGCACACCAAGATGGGTATCAAATATTCAGAGTGACATCTGGTGCTCAAGTATTGTAGTGCTCTTCATAGATACATCCAGATCAAAATGGAATTTTTGGACATCTCATCCTTCGGCGCGATCTACCAATATTCCATCAAAATCGAGTAGAATCTGTATATGAGGTATTATGTGATGTTGATCCTCTTGAAGTTTGTGATGTTCTTTTGGGCCAAACTTATTTATGGAAACGTCATGCTGTATATGTGTTTAGGCCTCATAGTGTTATTATTAATTTGAATAGGAAATTGTACAGGATACTCGAGGCAGTCCCACCTAGTGCTATTTCCTTGATCTTTGCTAAGCAATGCAGGAAGGTCATCTCTCAGACAGGGAATTTTGTCGTCTTAGTGATTCGCTCTTAGAATAAGAGAAAGATCACAACCACATCCAAGGTTTCTACGGTCGCCCTCTCCACACAGTAGAAGCAAGTAGATAAGGTCATGGAAGAATACTCAGATATCTTCTCCTCACCTACAGGGGTACCTCTGCACTGCCAGGTCAAGCACCCCATCAATATGACCCCCAACACACTACTTCCCAATGGGATAGTGTATCACCGCTCTTTGTTATAGAATGAGGAGATCAAGTGACAGATCCAATAAATGCCCCACAAGAGGCACATTCATCCCATATCATCACCTTGCAAGAGCCCAACCGTGCTGGTATAGAAGAAAGATGGAACCTGACAACTCTATATTGATTACTGGGCTCTGAATAAAATCACAGTCAAAAACCGATACCCGATTCCCTGAATCAATGACCTCCTTGATCAACTCACAGGGGCCAAATACTTCAGTAAGATTGATCTGAATTCTGGCTACCACCAGGTCTCGATAGAACAGACAAATGTATGGAAGACCACCTTCAAGTCAAAGGAAGGCCTTTTTGAATGGTTGGTCATGCCCTTTGGTTTGAAAAATGCTCTACCCACTTTCATGAGGATGATGGACGATATCCTGCAACCATTCACCAACGCTTTTGTAGTGGTGTATATGGATGACATTCTAATTTACAACAAGACTTGGGCTGAACTCTTGCAGCATATTCAACAGGTTCTGCACACCCTATGGCAGCACAAGCTATACGCCAACTTGGAAAAATGATCCTTCGGCATGGACAGGACCCATTACCTGGGATACATCATTGATCAGCATGGCGTACATGTGGATCCAATAAATATCTAAGTCATCCATGACTTTCTAGCCCCAAAAACACTCACTGAGATTCGGATCTTCTTGGGCCTTGCCAATTTCTACCACAGGTTCGTGTTGGGATTCTCCCATATTGCATTGGCCCTCAGCCAAATAAACATGGGTGGTGGTAAGGTGAAATTTGTGTGGGGTCAGTCCCAACAACAAGTGTTTGATGATTTCAAGAAACGCTTGTGCTCAACCCCAGTACTTTCACTACCATACCTACAACATCCCTTTGAAATTGAGACAAATGCTTCAGACTATGTTGTGGGCATCGTTCTCACTCCGCACAACCACCCCGTGGCCTATCATAGTGAGACAATGTCAGATACTTTTTGTAAGTACCCTACTTATGACAAGGAAATGTACTCCATTGTACAAGCCTGCCGCCAGTGGAGACATTACATTCTTGGGAAGGAGACAGTCATCCACACTGATCGTAATCCACTATAGTTCATGCATACACAGGGAAAATTGCAGAATGACCGCTCTCAAAAGTGGTCCACATACTTGTAGCAATTCCATCTCAACATCAAGTATTAAATAGGAAGCACCAATCACGTTGTTGATTGCCTCAGCAGACTTCCATTCGCGACACTCACCACGGTGCTAGACTCTTGTGGCCACGAGACATCTAGATGGACCAAACTCTATGAGACAAACCCTGACTTCGCCACCACCTACCAAATGTTGGGTGAAAAAACAGTTGTCGATAATTTCCATATTTAGAATGGGTTGTTGTGTCGTCTGGGCCATATCTGTATTCCATCAGGTGTGTGAGTGAAGCTGATATGGGAAGCCCACTACAATTGGGTGGCAGGACACTTCGACGTCAAAAAGATAGTGGTGATGCTACATAAACATTTCTACTGGTTGAAACTTCAACAGGAGGTCAGCAAGTATAGTAGGTCCTTCATTGCCTGCGTTATTGCCAAACCGACCACTAAGAAATAGGGCATGTACAACCCTCTTCCTACTCTTGACAGGCCATGGGAATCCATCTCAATGGACTACATGTTAGGCCTCCATTCCACTAAGTGGGGAAATGACTGTGTTTTTGCGGTTGTTGATCGCTTTTCTAAGATGGCTATTCTAGTTTCCTGCAAGAAGAGAATCACAACAGAGGCCACTGGAAAGCTCTTCTTTGAACGAGTCTGGGTAGATTTTGGAATCCCACAAACCATTGTCTTAGATTAGGATAGTCAATTTCTCAACACATTCTAGTCGAGCCTCTGGTCACTGCTGGACACCAAGCTCACCAAATCCACGTCCTTCCACCCCCAGACAGATCGCCAAACCGAATCTGTAAATTGAATGATTGTGCATATTCTTCGCATGTAAAATTCAAAGCACCCTCGCACATGGGATGAGAACCTTCTATATGTCTAGCATAGCTACAATCGAGCCTTGCATAGCTCAATCGGCCACATCCCCTTTCAGGTGGGGTTTTTATTCCAACCATTGGGTCCCATAGATGTTTCACTTCCCCTTGCGATCACCTCGACCGACTCGTCTCCTGCTCCAACTGAAGCTGACAAAGCCACTCGGTTCATTGAGAGGATCCAACACATCCGCCAACAGGTTCAAGATATTCTATAGAAGTCCAATGACAAGCAAAAACAACACCATGATCAACATCAGGTGCCACATAAGTTTCAGGTGGGCGACAAAGTTTCGTTTCACTTGCAGAAAGAACACCTTATAGGACCCCATCGAAAGCTTCACCCACTCCCTTATGTGCGATACACTATCACCAATGTCGTGGGGGAAAATGATTTTGAGCTCAACATTCCTCCCTTCCTTGGTCTGCACCCAGTGTTGCACACATCTGTCACATCTCTTCTCATAGATAAGATTCCACCATTCCAACAAGCTTGTGTTCGCTGCATTTTACAGTTTCATCTTATTTCGTTATTGTATAGAAAACCGGTTTTATTGTATCTTTGTTATTTTGTGTTAAGCACCTGTTAATAATCTGTATTCATTTCATTCTTCTCATAAAATCTGGATCAATGGTATCAGAGTGGTCTACTCCTTGTCATCTTAGTGCATGTCCCCAATGAGGTCGGAGTACAAAGAGTTGGGTCTCGAGCTTGATTCTCTTGAGGACAAAATCTCTCGCACGCCCAAGAGACGTCTCATGGAAGGAGAAAATAAAGATGAAGGGATAGGATATCCTTTAAAACTATTGATTGAGGAATCCCTCATGCAACAAAGGAATGAGATGATGGATAGTTTTGCGCAAATCCTTCAGTGGCTACCAACAGGCGATGCATCTTCTTCGAATGGAGGCACCACCCCCTCCAAGGTACAAATAAACTTCGATATTCCTATATTTGAAGGTCATATAGAAGAAAATGTTATAGAGAAGTGGTTGAATCTAATAGAAGGCTATTTTTCTGTCAATAAATTTTCAAATAGAGAAAATATTACTTTTGCGCTCCTCAAAGTCATTCCCCATGTCAAATATTGGTGGGAAAATTTCTGTGAGCAAAAGGAAACAGAGGAAACCTCATTATTTTCAGTCACGGACTTTGGGAATCCTTCAAGGATGTTATTAAGGAACAATACTACCCTGTCGGAAGTTATGACGACCTGTATACCAAATGGACCACATTGCGGCAAGACAGAGACCAAGTAGTACCTGATTTCACAAATATCTTCCATACCTTGTGCACCAAGTTGGGTATCAAAGATTTGGAGCGACATCTGGTGCTCAAGTATTGTAGTGCTCTGCATAGATACATCTATATCTAAATGGAATTTTCGGACATTTCATCCTTGGGCGTAGCCTACTGATATGCCATCAAAATCGAGCAGAAGCTCAGAAAAAAGACGCGGCAATTTGGGCATGGGAACCCCTCACAACAAAAGCAAGGAAAGGGCGGCCCCAACCCACAATAAAAAAGACAGAGCAAAGATGGATAGTATTAGGACAACCAGTCCATGCCACAAGAAAATAAGGACACTGGAAAGACAAAGAAAGATACTGGGAAGTGGTGTGACTTCCATAAGAGCCCTTGTCATAACATTGTTGACTGCCACCCAAAGAAGTCGTTGTTGGTCAAAGTGAAAGCCTCTGAATCAGATGCAGATTCTGACTCTGACCCAAAACCAGAAAGAAGAATATGGATCATTGATGTGAAACGCAGTGCCACCGTTTCTACCACCAAGATCCAACCTTGTGAACCAAATAAGCCAGAAGAAGGAGAGTGCCTCTTCCATTCAAAGATGTGGGTAAAAGTCACCCTGTTGCACTTCATCATTTATAGCGGTCGCCAGAAGAACCTCATCTCAGCAGAGGTCGTCAAGAGGCTTTCCCTGCCAACAATGTCACACCCACAACCCTACACCATTAGATGGCTCCACCAAGGAAGCGATCTTCGTAGCAGTCAACAGTGTCGACTGTCATACGACATCAATCCCTTCAAAGATGAGATATTATGTGATGCTTCTCCTCTCGAAGTTTGTGATGTTCTTTTGGGACAACTTTATTTATGGAAACATCATGCTTTATATGAGTCTAGGCCTTGTAGTGTTATTATTACTTTGAACAAGAAATTGTGTAGGATACCCAAGGCAGTACCACCTAGTGCTATTTCCTTGATCTCTACTAAGAAATGTAGGAACTTCATCTCTCAGATGGGAAAGTTTGTCTTCTTTGTGATTCTCTCTCATAATAAGAGAAAGATCACAACCACATCTAGGGTCTCTGTGACCACCCTCTCCACACAACAAAAGCAAGTAAATAAGGTTGTGGAAGAATACTCGGATATCCTATCCTCACCTACAGGGGTACCTCTACACTGCCAGGATAAGCACCCCATCGATCTGACCTGCAACACATCACCTCCCAATGGGCTGGTCTATCACAGCTCTTTGGTAGAGAATGATGAGATCAAGAGAAAAATATAAGAACTTCTCCACAAGAGGCACATTCGTCCCAGCTCATCACCTTGCGGGAGCCCAATCGTGCTGGTACAGAATAAATATGGAACCTGGCGACTCTGTATTGATTACCAGGCTCTGAATAAAATCACAGTCAGAAACTGGTACCTGATTCCCTGAATCGGCGACCTCCTTGGTCAATTCACAGGGGCCAAATACTTTAGTAATATTGATCTGATGTCTGTCTACTACCAGGTCCTGATAGAACAAACAAATGTAAGGAAGACCACCTTCAAGTCAAAGGAAGGCCTTTTTGAATGGTTGGTCATGCCCTTTGGTCTGAAAAATGCTCTAACCACTTTCATGAGGATGATGGATGATATCCTGGGACCATTCACCAATGTTTTTGTAGTCATGTATCTAGATGAAATTCTAATTTACAACAATACTTGGGATGAACACTTGTAGCATATTCAACAGGATATGCACACCCTGCGACAGCACAAGCTATACGCCAACTTGGAAAAATGCTCCTTCGGCATGGACGGGGTCCATTACCTAGGATACATCATTGATCAACATGGAGTACATGTGGATTGAGCCAAGATCCAATTCATCCGTGACTGGCCAACCCCAACAACACTCAATCAGCTTCGAAGCTTCTTGGGCCTTGCCAATTTCTACCACAAGTTCATGTTGGGATTCTTCCAGATCGCATGGGCCCTCAGCCAAATAAATAGGGGTGGTGGTAAGGATAAATTTGCATGGGGACGGTCCCAACAAAAAGAGTTCGATGATTTGAAGCAGCGCGTGTGCTCAGCCCTAGTACTTTCACTACCAAACCTGCATCATCCCTTTGAAATTGAGACAGATGTTTCAGACTATGCAGTGGGCACCGTTCTCACTCAGCACGACCACCCTTTGGCCTATCATAGTGAGACACTATTAGATACTGTCTATAAGTACCCTACTTATGACAAGGAAATGTACTCCATTGTACAATCCTTTCTCTAGTGGAGACATTTCATTCTTGGGAAGGAGACAGTCATCCACACTAATCATAATCCACTACAGTTCATGCAGACGCAAGGAAAATTGCAGAATGGCCACCATCAAAAGTGGTCCACATACTTGCAGCAATTCCACCTCAACATCAAGTATAAAACAGGAAGCACCAATCACATCACTGATTGCCTCAACAAACCGCTAGTCATGACACTCACCACGGTGCTAGACTCTTGCGGCCATGAGACATCTGGATGGCCCCAACTCTATGAGACATATCTTGACTTCGCCACCACCTACCAAATGTTGGGTGAAAACGTAGTTGTCGATAATTTCCATCTTCAGGATGGGTTGTTGTGTCATCTGGGCCATATCTGTGTTCCATCACGTGAGAGAACGAAGTTGATCTGGGAATCCCACTACAGTTGGGTGGCAGGACACTTTCGCTTCAAAAAGATAGTGGCGATGCTATAGAAACATTTCTATTGGATGAAACTTCGACAGGAGGTCAGCAAGTATATCAAGTCTTGCACTGCATGTGCTATTGCCAAACCAACCACTAAGAAACAAGGCCTATACACCCCTCTTCCTACTCCTGAAAGGCCATGGGAACCCATCTCAATGGACTACATGTTGGGCCTCCCATCCACCAAGCGGGGAAATGACTATGTTTTTGTGGTTGTTGATCGCTTTTCTAAGATGGTGATTCTAGTTGCCTACAAGAAGAGCGTCACAGAAAAGGCCATTGCAAAGCTCTTCTTTGAATGAGTCTGGGTACATTTTGGAATCCCACAAACCATTGTCTCAGATTGGGATAGTCGATTTCTCAGCACATTCTCTATCGAACCTTTGGTCACTGCTCGACACCAAGATCACCAAATCCATGGCCTTCCAGCCCCATACAAATGGCCAAACCAAGGTTGTAAATCAAATGATTGTGCATATCCTTTGCATGTATAATACAAAGAACCCTCGAACATGGGGTGAGAGCCTTCCCTATGTCCATCATAGATACAATCAAGCCCTGCATAGCTCAACCAACCACATCCCCTTTCAGGTGGGGTTGGGATTCCAACCATTGGGTCCCATAGATGTTTCACTTCCCCTTGTGGTCACCTAGATCGACTCATCTCCTACTCCAACTCAAGCTAACAAAGCCACCTAGCTCATTGAGCAGATCCATCACATCCGCAAATAGGTTCAAGATATCCTATAGAAGTCCAATGATAAGTAAAAACAATGCCATGATCAACATTGGGTGCCACATCTCCATAATACCAATAGAGAAAGTATCTCATACGGGCCCAAAATTAAGTAATTCCATGCACAGTGAAAAATAATAAGATGCATCAAAATGACACAAGCATGGTAAAATAGAAATTCATGGAAACCAAATGCCCATGACCAGATTGAAACATAATATATTCACAACTTTCACATTCATATATTCCATAATAGAAAATAACATTAATTTGTAGATTCATAATCAGAGACAGAACACTTCTCTTTTAATTGTAGATAGTCCACGAAATTGGTTGTGTAAGAGAAATTTTCCACCGAACCGTAGGCATCCAATGCCGATACCACCCCCAAGTTGGGCCATGAGGCTACCAAGGAATAAGAACCAAGCTACATTCCTCTATGCTCTCTTATCCACCCAAATAAAGCGAAGCATGGGTAAAGCAAATCAAAATATATATTCAATAGCCATTTAAACGTTCTTACGCACTGCTTTCACCCTAGCACAGGGGTTGTTGGACCACATTGGGTATTTGAGACATTAAAACCAATGGTTGGGGGATGGTTGGTATTGTTGGTTGGCTTTCTCGCTTTCTGACTGTTCTAGAACCTCTCCCTCATGAAAGTATATGTGTGGTGTTGTAGTAATCGTTAAAAAGAGTAGAACAATTCTCGTAATAATAAGTCCATCAAAAGAGTAGCGTCGGGCTGACATAATACATAACCTGTTGTGACATGAGTGTTTCTATTCTCACCATCGCTTGAATCAGCTTATTAAACTCTTCTTCACCTTATAGAAACTACTCACCTTCATTAACACCTTGAGATTCTTGAAACTATTCACCTTCTTTATGCAATTGTTACAACTCCTAATCTTCACTCAATGACAAGGCCTCAACCCCTTTTCAACTTCTTCACTCAATGATAAGTACTCCATCTTCCTTCTTTTCCAACAACGAAATTGTCATTATATGAGCATGTTCAATAACTATTATGAGTTAACCATAAATATAACCATCCTTGGTTGAGCCCTACCCTGATTTAACCATGAGGGTGTTATGTGGGATTACTATTTCACCATTAAGAGATATGTTTGGTAAGACTCCCCTAATATAGATTAGGAAGGGCAACCATATTAACTCTATCGGTAAAGGTGAAGCCAGAACGGAACAGGACGGGCTGGATAAGGCGAAGATAGGTTAGAGAAGAGCGGAATGGCTAATAGCTCTTTAATCTGGTGTCCAAATCTTTAATTCGAGGTTAGGGAAAAATATGACAATTCAGAGAGCTATCAAATAGTTCGGGAAGATATCAGACATAGCTCTTGAATACAGGGCTATCTGACAATTTAGGGATCTATCAAGAAGCTTAAAATCGATGGGGAGTAAGCAAAGCAATACGAGCTATAATTACCGGCATAGTTGTTAATTTGGTGACCCTTCCTACCTTACCCACTCGTTCCCAGGATTTCACTTATTGACTCGAGGAATGAGTTTTGGATTGTTGAGATTAAGTCAAGGTTATCCCTCAGCTTTGGATTCTTTACATGTTAAGGGGAGAACCTCATATTTTTGTTGAAACCACTTAGTTGTCGCAGTTCACCACACTTACCTTTCATAGTTCATCTTCACCTTCCCTCTTATTTTTCATATTCTCCCTATCAGAGGTGAAACCACAATTCCAACGATGAATCACCTTAAGAACTAGACCTATATCACATGATGAATGAAGCACTTAGAAGGTACAACTAGTCCCCTCTTATCAACAGGAGAGGATCATACATCATCCTTACCCTTACTTGATTATTTCCTTCACCCTAGGAGATAGAGGGATTTTCTCCTTGAATTGATCAACTAAAGTAAGCATGGCATGCTATTAACTCTTTACTTACTTCTTTGTCTTATGAATTAATTATTATGGCCACCATGAAGTTAGGATGGGTGAAAACGCATTATATAGAAGGAACTGATCTGTTACCTTCTGGAACAACCCTTCCTTCACTTATGATGCTATGGGAAAAAAACTATCCTCCTTCCCCTCTACTTTTCCATCTATCTGCTTCCTCGGAAGTTGGTCCACCTTTCAATGACCACACCACCTTTCATTAGTTAATTTAACACTCACTTTTATAGACAAGGGTGTAGTACCACACTCGTCCCTCAAAGGGTGATGGAAAGTTGTGAAAAAAATGGGGTTGGAGTGATCGATGCCATTTTTTACCACCTCTCCCTAATAGATCGACCTTCCAATCAAAATGATGGGGTTCAAGAAAATATCATTCCTTTCTTCTTCCAGATGGTGGCTCTACCCCAAAATGGAGCTTCTCCCCTTGCCATCCTACCTCGGGAAAGCTTGCTTAATGCTACCTCACCCTACAAATTCTCAATTATACTATCACACCTTCCTTCCTTTCGATCCTAGTATATGGTAAATTATCCTCTAATAACTTGGCCTATCTCTACAATTTTCTCATATGGACCAAACCCTTGATTACCTCTATATCCATTCTTCGTTCCTTCCTAGTCATATCCTAGTGATCATTGATCTCGGTATGAATATTTTGGAAGTTTCTCTATGTTAGACAGCATAGGATTTCATCGATTGCCTTTAGGTTTTGTAGAACCCTCGTGCTAGATGTATGGTTGGCTAGATAGTTGGGCTGGATGGGACACTCAGTTGGGATAATTGGCTTGGTTTCTAGGCTTTTCTCTTGGGATACTTGACTGGAGATAGTCATACAAAGAAGTCGACCCTAGAACTTTCTACCTTTACCTCAACCCTCAACACTTGATCTTTACCTCCACTGATATGGAACTCTAACTCGACTCTAAAAATCACTTACCAATATGGAACACATGGTTCCTACTTCACTTTCATAGATGCAACACAGGGTTCCTAAAGCACCTCACAAAGACATACTGCTAATTGTTAGTAATTGTTGCATTGGGATAATTGGCTGGGCTCATTGGATTGGTTACTCAACTAGGCTAATCAACTTAGATAATCGACTCGGATACTCGACTTTGGTTGTTGCACTATTAAACTATTGGGATAATTGAATGGGCTACTCGTCTTGAATACTCAACTTGGATACTTGGCTTGGTTATTTCGTATTGGTTACTCTACTCTTCTTGGTTGGAGACATGGTTGCACTGTAAATAGCCGTAGTACTATATCATAGCCACCGATCATAGTCAATCATAGCCGATAGCCACACATAGTTATGATTCTTAGCCTCTTGTCATTGTTGATGGCTGCTAGTCGATGCACTTGATGACAAGAGTCGATCCAGTCGATGCCAGGTTTTGATGCAGTCATAGCTAAGATGGGTTCATTGACTAGGCTGGGATACTCGAATTGGCTTAGAGTCTTGTATTATAAGATTTGATACTCTCTACACTTGTCCACTCCTACTTACTCGAATACTCTACTCAACTTGAATACTCGACCTATAGACTAGGCTACTGGGCTCAGTTAGGATGCTCATCTTGGATACTTGGTTGGGTGACTTAGCTACTCATCTTGGATCTTAGGCTTTGCTCCCGGGCTAGGCTACTCAATTAATCAACTAGGATACTCTTTATATACTTGGCCACTCTATCTCTCTACTCTCCTGGGCTCGGGGGTGTAATGGAATATCGGGCTTGGCTACTTGACTGATTGAATTGGCTACTTTGTTGGGATTATAGGATGGGATGGAGACATCCATTATCAACCAGTCATTGACATGAGGTAGTGGTCACATTATAAACAACCCATAAGTGTCAGTGGCCATTGTTGCGAGTTCATTGCTTGGAGGTCATTTTCAATAGCCGCTAATCAATGTCGGTAGTAGATGCAGTCAATGAAAAGAGTTGATCCAAGAGTTAGTTGATTCCAGGTGTTGATTATGATACTCCATGCTGGTACTCGATTCAAGTGTATATGCCAGTACTCGATCCAAGAGTCAATGCCAGTCATAGATGGGGGGATTAATGGTTCAAACAATGTGATGCCTTACTTACGATGCACCTTAGGATCTTCTCCATAACAATGGTTGAATTCACACTAGTCAGAGAGGTAGGTCCTCTTTAGAGACAATAGGAATCTAAAAATGGTGGGGGAGGGAACAATATGATAGAAGGTGGTTCTTATCTTAGTTGTGGTATATTCACATATATAATGCAATCATTGCTTCATGCAGTGAGTGCCTTAACAACAACTAACTCTTCAGTGAATGGATTTTATGAATGAATTTCCTTTCTTGTGTAGTGCTTGAATGGATTGTCTTTTGTGAGTGGCATATGTTCACACCCAACACGTTATGGCACACGGTATGGGGAAATTACATTGGGAAGAAGTAGTGTGAGTGAGGTGGGTGCAACAAACCAATCCATGCATGACCTGGTGAAACAAATGGAAAGATTTGAGCCAATGGATTGAGAGACAAAAGTTCAAGCAGACCCATTATGTTCAAGCCTGACAACCTCTTTATAGACTCTCATCCCTCCATCCTTGGACCTCAAACTTGGACCTCATATTAGTACCTCTGACCTAGAACCTAAGAATTAACCTCCATACTGCCTTGGGAACATCCTTTTGACCCTCAGACTCTGACCTGAGCCTTTGGTAGGACTATCCTTGGTAACCTACACCTTAAACCTCATTAGGAACATCCCTACCCTCACCCATGTATCCTATGAATGAACCTTACCTTACTACCCACCCACTTGCTAGAGATAGGCCTATTAGTAGGTATCCCTCACCAAGAAAGGGAGGAATTCATCACATCGATACTTACTCCTATAGACTTCTCTTATTGGTTCTCTTGTAGGGACATGCTTACAGACCAGATAGATACTTTTAGGAATGAATTCAGACTCCATTGTAGGAAACAAATGAACTCACTTGCCTTAACCTTATTGTTGGTTTAC
>SNQJ01S0130593.1:8873-25911 GCA_010110895.2 Picea sitchensis
AGGTTCCTTCAAAAATCAGTTTAACCATTGAAAGGTAGATCATGGAGAGCAACAACTTGTATAAAAATGGAATACCACAATTTGATGGAAAAAAGTATGCATTTTGGAGAATAAGGATGAAGACATATATACAGGCACAGGGATTTCAAATTTGGAAATCAATTGTAGATGGATACACAGTACAAGCAGTTCCGCCAACAAATGACAAAGAAGTGAAACTCGTTTAGAATATTTCCAAAGCCACAAATTCACTTCTGAATGGTCTTGGTGAAACAATATTCACCAAAGTTTCACATTGTAAATCCGCTATAGAGATTTGGGATAAAATTCAAAATATTTATGAAGAAGATTCAAAAGTCAAAGAAGAAAAGCTTCAAACTTACAGAGGTCAGTTCGAAGAACTAAAGATGAAGGAAGATGAGAATATTGCATCTTACTTCTTACGAGTCGATGAAACAGTAAATGCAATCATGAGATTGGGAGAAAAAAATCAAGAATTTGTAATTTTTCAAAAGGTACTAAGATCTCTTCCTATGATATTTGATCGTAAGATATCAGCGCTAGAATAAAGAGTAGATCTCAACTCAATAAGCATGGAAAAACTACATGGAATCTTCACAGCATATGAAATGAGAACTGAACAGGAAAATTCGAATGTAAAAGAAGCATCCTTTAAAACATCCAAAATATCAAAGCAAAAAGGAAAGCAACAAGAAAACAAACATAGCAGCAATAGTGACATCTTAGAAGATGATGAAGAAGTGGCCAACTTTTTCAAAATAATGAACAAAGGAAACGACGATAGGTATAGAGGTGAGCTTCCTTTAATTTGTTTTAATTATGATGGTATTGGTCATTTTGCTAACAAATGTCCTCATAAGAAAAAGAGAAATGATTAAGGTTACTCAAAAAGAAAAAAAACATATAAAGGCAAAAGAACCATAAAGAAAGTTTTCAAGAAAAGATTATGCACCAAAGAAGACATCTCATCATCAGATGAAGATGAAATCAGTGACAGTGAGACAAAAAGAGTTCTATTTATGGTAGTAGAAGAATCTGTTAAAGAAGACTCTAAAGAAGAATATGAAGAAGTCGAAGAATAATATGAAGAAGTTGAAGAAGAAATTGAAGATGAAGAAGTTGACTACCAAGAGGAATTGCTAAGTGCCATAGAAGTTTTCAGAAGAAAAAAGAGGAAAAATAAGAAGCTACAAGCAAAAATAGAGAAGAAAGAATACACTGGGGAATTAGAACAAATGATCACAAATTTGAAGGTTCAAATTGAAGAAGATAAAATAATTGAAGAACCACTCAAATAACAACTAGAAGGAAGAGACACGATCATCGAATATTTGGAAGTAAAGATTGTCACATTAAGAAAGGATCTTCAAAAGAAAAATATGCAGAACAACTCACAAGTTTTGAATGACATTATCAACAGTCAAAGGCCTAATCATGACAAGTCCAGACTTGGATACAATCTAACAGAAAAGGGATCAAGCTCAAAAACAACAAAACAAGAAACATATCCAAAAATCTATGCAGAAACAATCAAAGGGGATAGGAAGGTCTACAGAGAAAATTACAGGGGCACTCCTCCACCGAGAAGATTCAGATTTTAGAATCAAATACCGATAGAAAAAAACAGGTCTCAGGAAGAAGAAGGACTCATAAGAGCACCTCCTCTGAGAAGATATTCAACTCCCAAGTATCAAACTATATTTTTTGGTTTATTTTATGCATGTAATAATTTTGGGCATAAATTTGTGAATTGCAGAGCTAACAACAAGAACATAAACAACTTTGAAAGTCATACACAAAAGGGTTATCCAAGAAGTCCTAGTGAAACACAAAGAAGAAGTTACAACACGTTTGAATCATTAATCACTGAAGTGGAATGCTACAATTTTAACAGCTTTGGACACATGGCCAAACATTGTATAATGAAAATCCCTCTTAGAGAACCACAACAAAACAAATACAATAACAGACAGGAACCTCAGAAAAGGACATGGATAAGAAAACAGAATCAGTATAGCAATGAAGAATGCACACTCCCTCTACAAGCTAAGAAGAAGAAACATGGTTGGTATGTTGACAATGGTTGTTCATAACACATGGAAGGTGATAGAAACAGGTTTCTTACATTACGAAAGAAATGATATGGATAAGTCTCCTTTAGAAATGATGATTCAGTTAAAATCATTGGAAAAGGCATAGTCAGAATTGGGAACAAGAATACAAAGAACGAACATGTTATACTAGTAGATGATATGAAACATAATATTCTAATTGAGATTCAAATGTGTGGCCAAGGTCATAAAGTTACTTTCGATTCATAAAAGTGAGAGATAAGAAAAGAAGTTTCAGGAAAATTGATTTCTACAGCTGCGAGAACTTCAAGGAACATATATGTGTTAAGTGAAATTGGAAATGAAAAGTGTTGTCTAGGAAAGGAATATGAAACTTGGCTATGGAACAGAAGAATGGGTCACATCATATATTTTGATAACCTTTTCAATGTCAGAAAAAGAGAAGCAGTAAGAGAAATTCCCCATATCACGAAACCAACCAACACTTTATGCAAACATTGTCAATAAGGAAAGCAAACAAAGACCAGGTTCAAATCAAAGGAATATTAAATGAGAAGAGAAATGGAAATTGTGCATACTGATCTGGTTGGACCAACTACAACTAAGGGTTTAAAAGGTGATAAATACTTTATGTTATTAGTTGATGATTATACAAGAATGACTATAGTTTTCTTTCTCAAGAATAATTCAGAAGATTTTGAAAACTTCAAGATCTACAATGAAATGGATTCAAAAATTAAATGCTTGAGATCTGATAATGGAGGATATTTCACTTCAAAGGAATTTACGGACTACTGCAATAGTAATGGAATAAAAAGGTAATTCTACATTGCTAGGACACCTCAACAGAATGGAGTTGTTGAAAGAAAGAACAGGACAATACAGGAAATGGATTGAACAATGCTAATGGATTCCAGGTTGACATATATTTTTTGGACACATGCAGCGCATACAACACTTCACATTCAAAATAGAGTAATGGTCAGAAACAACACTGACAAAACACCCAATGAGCTATGGAAAGGAAGACCAACAAATGTGAAGAACTTCAGAATTTTTGGAAGCAAATGCTACATCAAAAGATAAGATGGAATAATGGTAAGGTTTCACTCTCATGTGGACAAAGGAGTACTTGTAGGTTACTCAAGTACAAGGAAATCATACACGTGTTACAACTTGATATTGAAAAAAGTTGTGGAAAGCATCAACGTAACAATTGATGAAACAGGTAGACAAGAATTAAAGGAAGAGTAAAATGAATCAATCGAAAAGCTTTACGAAAAAGAAACAGAAGATGAAAAATAAGGGTAAGATGAAGAGGATCCAACAGAAGCAAAAGAGCAAGTTCAACAAGTGCCTCTAAATACACCTAGAAGATGAGTATAGAAGAATCATCCTTCATATCAGATTATCGGAAACAAATATGTAAGAGTTGAGACTAGAAGAACGTGTTCACTAGAACAAACGCACCTAACACTCACATATACGATTTAACCAACCTGTTTTGAGGAGGCCATCAAGGATCAATTTTGGAATAAGGCCATGGATGAAAAATTGGATCAAATAGATAAAAATGACACCTGGGAATTGGTTCCAAGACCAAAGGATAAGAATGTTATTGGCACAAAGTGGGTATACAAGAATAAATTGAATGAAGATGGACAGGTTACAAGGAACAAAGCTAGATGGGTATGTAAAGCATATGAACAGGTTGAAGTAATCGACTTTGAAGAGACATTTACCCCAATTTCTAGAATGGAAGAAATCTGATTGCTTTTATCTTATGCATGCTCGCAAAATATTAAAGTGTATCAGATGGATGTAAAATAAGATTTTTTGAATGGGGAACTTGAAGAATAAGTCTACATTGAACAACAAGAAGGATTTCAGTTGTCAGAGAACGTATATTATGTGTGTAAATTAAAGAAGTCCTTGTATGGTCTAAAATAGGCTCCTAGAGCATGGTACTCTAGACTGGATAAATATCTACAACAGACAGGGTTCAAAAAAGGAAGTGCATACATCAACCTCTACATCAAGGTAAGTCAAGATAGTATTTTATTAATTGAAGTTTACGTTGATGATATTATTTTTGGTAGTGATGATGACAGGTTAAGCCAAAAATTTGCAAAGGATATGCAGAATGAATTTGAAATGTCATTACTTGGAGAACTATCCTTCTTTCTAGGACTTCAAATACGTCAAAGAAACCAACGAATTTTTATTTCTCAAACCAAGTATATAAGAGAAATGATAAAGAGGTTCAGAATGGAATATTGCAAACCAATTATCCCTCCCATGCAAACTAGTTGCAATTTGAGCAAAGATGATGATTCAAAGTCTATATATCAGAGACAATACAGGTCAATGATTGGTAGCCTACTATATGTGACAACATCCAGACCAGATGTAATGCAAGAAGTTGGACAGGTGGCATGATTTCAAGCAACACCAAAGGAATCACATGTATTAGCAGTGAAGAGGATTTTTAGATATCTCAAAGGAACATAAGAGTTTGTATTATGGTATCCAAAAGGAAATGATCTATCACTTATTTCCTACACAGATGCAGATTGGGTAGGTTGTATTGATGACTCATGAAGCACCAGTGGAGAAGAGTTCTACTTGGGTGAGTGTTTAGTATCATGGCTAAGAAAGAAACAATCATCAGTATCTTTATCTACATCCAAGGCAGAGTATATTGCAGCAACAACATGTTGTACACATGTTCTTTGGATGAAACAAAATCTGACAGATATACATGTTGAGTATGATGAGCCCATTCCAATCTATTGTGATAATACAAGTGTCATCAATATCTCAAAGAACTCGGTGATGCACTCCAATATGAAGCACATTCCAATCAGGTATCACTTTCTACGAGAACAGGTTGCAGAAAAGAACATCAGAGTTCAGTATGTGGGCAAAAAATAACAAGTGGCAGAAATATTTACAAAACCACTTCCACGGGAATCCTTTGAGTATCTTCACTAGAGACTCAGAGTTATTTCTACTTCAAAATGAATTCTTTTGAATGCTTATATTATATGTCTTAGATGTACACGAGGAAGCACCATAAAGAGGACAATTCAGTTAGGGGTAGAAGCCCTGGATGGAAATATACCTTTTCCATTGATGAAAAAGGGAAAGAGGTTTATTAGATGCAGAGGACAGAGGCATGATTCCAGGGGGAGCAATGGTCAAAGAGATGTAGAGGATAGAGGTATGGTTCCAGGGGAAGCATGAGTGATATGACTTCAGTATTGCATGACATGATTTCAGTATTGCATCAGAGTGTTTCCATCAATTCCAAAGGGGGATATTGTTGATTAAGGTTGGTTGTCATTGATGTCAACCCTTGAAGAAAGTCTGGTAGAAAATTCCGGTAGCACAGAGGTTTTGGTAATGGACCCAAGTTTGTCTGATGTAAGGATGACTCATTATTGTCTTGTCATGGTTGATAAGAACTACAAATGGATTAACTCCAAAGTGGTCCCCTTATGGTGAAATCCATCACGGGAAGACACTTTGTGGATTGAGTTATCCTAGAAGTATGGTAAGTGTAACATCCCTCTCTTGCGCGGACTGAGCAAACTTATCCTTTGAGGACACTTTCTTGCAAGTGATCTTGATTATTATACTATAGGTCGTTCGATTATGGTTATGATACATTATGGATTGATGATATGTTATTTTGATGTATTCACATAGATATGTGTTATTGACTAGGTTCTTCTGAGTGTCTAGGAATTTGGACATTGAGGATGTTGAGGAATCGATGAAACCCCTTGGACTCTGGATCGCGTTAGGGAGTGGACTGTTTAGTTTGAATGTTATTGATGTGACACATGTACATATGATTAGATGTTATTATGATTGATTATTGTTACTGACGTGATTCGTTGATGAATGAAGGCTGACAATAGCTTGTTGACCAGACTCACATGTGGAGTAGAGGGGTCACGTAGGACAACCATAGAATTGAGGGAGAGGTGTGGTAGTAGCCCTGCCATAGCCTACTAACACTCTCATTGTGGCTTGAAATGTAGGTTAACGATTACCTAGTTCGATAATACCCACGATGCCATTAGGGAAGACTGTGAAAGTCGCTCATAATGATTCTAAGGGGTAGACAACAATGCACAGGCCTTATTCCTTAGAGGCCCTCAATCTCCCACAATATCAGCTGGAAGAGTATTGAATCTAGGGGTTTGACATCTACAAACGTTATTCAAGAGGCGAGTGGCACCCTTGGAGCACGTAGTGCATCCTGAAGGGCACGTCATGTAAGGAAAATAGAAAGAGGTGAGTGGAACCCTTGGAGAAAGTGGTGCATTCTGAAGGGCACATTGTGATTTTAACTGTTAAGTGAATAAACCTAGTCGGCCTTAAAATGAATGATATGATAAGTAAATTTTAAAAACATTTTTTCCCCTTAAAAATGTCGCCCAACCTAGTGAAATTAAAACCTAGGACTAAGCAGAACTAGTGGTCAAAAAAATAAATAATAAATAAAAATGTAACAAGAAGGGGGGTAAGAAATTGAAACTTATTTATTAAAGACAAAATTATAATGGAGGATTAATTTTAAAAAAAAGGGGGGGTAATGGTTGTTTTTATCTACTTATACTAAATTATTTTTTAGTTAAAAAGAAAAAAAGAGTAAATGGTTCTTTCATCTACACTTGCTAAATTAAATTTTAATTAAAACAGAAAAAGGGTAAAAGGGTTGTTTCATCTACGCTTGCTAAATTGATTTTTTAGTTAAAAGGGAAAAAGGGGGAAACATAAAACAAATAGGAAACTTAAAGAAAAAGGGAAACTTAAATAAAAGGGGAAATGTAAGGAAGAAGGTGAATGTCTAAATTAGTAAGGAATCTTGCCTCATAACTTTCTAATTATGAACTCAATTAGGAATTAAGTAAGGCGTAAGTCATTTAAGAAGTGTAAGGGAATTTTGAGACACTGAGGAACATTTTTAGGAATGCCTTAGGTGGATGAGGGAAATAAGAATATTTAATTAATTGATAAAATTGATTTTCTCGTGCAACTAGGGGATGGCTGACATTTGTACGGGCGAGGTTTTTCGAATTTAATTTTATGAAAAAGGAATTTAATGAGAATTTGGGAAACTAATTACTTGAAAACTCTATAAAATGGATGGAGGAGGAGGAGTATGGATCTCATCTTTATGCATAACGTGAAGCTGTTGAATTTTTACCTTGACTGAACTTTCTCTTGTGGGAGTTAGGATACCCAACTCGGGTAACAACTGGTAGCTTGACCTTTCAAGGGGAGTTGGGTGCTAGCAGTTCTCTTGTATTGTGTGTGTGGCCCCTTTACGTCTCATGGGGCTCAGGGGGAAGAAGAGTACCCCTATCTCTGGATGGGAGGTACCAGTGAGGTCACATCGGTCGACAAATGAGAGCTGGACGAAGCGTGCACAGGACAATGACTTGGAGCTTTCGCATTTGGAAATGGAATGCATATGTATATTTTTGAATGGTAATTTAATATTGTTCCTGCTCTTTTAGCACTGTACTTCTATTGTGTAAAGATTATGTTTTATTCAACGTTTTATAATCAAAGAACTTAAAGTCATCCCAGCCTTATGCTCGTTGTATTTTGAATTAATACCCTTGGGGAACCCAAAATCTAATTGTTATTACTTATTTGTGCTTGTTTTATTGATTGTTTCGAAGAAATTTGTGTTTTCCCTTATCCCTTTAGTTATTAGTCCATGCCTGAGCAATCGGCCAGGAGCCGAATCGGCAGTCATCACTTCGGTGTTTAAGAACCTATAGATTCAAATGCCCTGCTTTCTTGTGCATGGATAATAAGTGAAGAATAAATCTCACCCAGTAATTTAACCCTTACTTATCTCTATGATTTTCTCTTATGATTAATCCTTGATCCTTGCGCCTTCTTGTGATTGAGTATCTATGGGTCTTGATTGATTAAAACTCCAATTTTCTCTGTGTTTTTAATTGCTTAAGCCTTGATAAATATCTACATTTTTGGTTGATAAAACTCTGCGTGTTGGAATGATAAACCCCAACGTTATAGAATGGTAAATATCTCGGACTTTTCAATGATAATTTCCAGTGTTTTAATGGAAAATCTCTGCATTTTTTTTTATGATGTCCAACATTGAGGAATGGTAATCCTCTTTGTTTTTTTTTATTATTATTCCAGCGTTGAGATGCTAACCTTTGTGTTTTTTTTATTGTTGGATCACCACATTCACACCCATTTCTCAAGGTTTTTAACACAACATGTACCCCATGAATTTTTGAGCCATTACTCAGATCTTATACAAAAAAATCACCCTTTCTTTTTACCCAATGATTCCATCTTTTAACCCAATGCTTTTATACTTAACTCAATGATTTCATTGTTGGTGTATCTAAGTTTGATGAACCACGAAGTTAAGAACAATTTCATGGTTGTTGTACATGTGATTGATGAACCACGAAGTTAACAATGATTTCATGGTTGTTGTACTTGTGTTTTGACGAACCACGAATTTAACAACATTTTCATTGTTGTTGTACCTACGTTTTTATGATTTGTCTGCGTTGCTACATGATTCCCAACGTTTTCTTGTTAAAACCCTGTGTTTTATATTCAACCATAGATGATTTTTTGTATATATTCAAAATCATATTGATTTAAAGATAAACGGGAATAACCTGATATAGTGATTATTTCTTGATGAATTGACTTTGGATATAGTCTTCTGTATTAATATCTATTTGTTTTTAAAAAATTATGTTAAGCTTCAGACTTGAATATCAATAAGATCAGTTAAATCTTTATCAATATATTTCCAATCGACTTCAGGATCAATCAATATTTCTATTAATTAGTGTGAATTTCAAGTGGTAGAATCTTGACCTGGACCTTCTAACATAAACATTGAAATGATACATTCTATACTCAAAGAAAAATAAGGAATAAACATTACTTATACTCGCGGTAATCAGGTGATTCCAATGCAAGTTTCTTTTTCTACCTTTATTTTGAGAACCATTCATTACTCGTGTTCTATCCTAATAGATTTATTCGACTCAATAATTTTTCTACTTGGGAAAATTCTACATGTTCAATCAAGTGTTCGTTCAATTTTTCCTAATTCGAATTAAAGGCATTGAACCTACTCGTTATCCCATGCTACTATGCAATACTGGTACAATGATCTTTGCTTCATTGAACCTTCCTTGTTTCTTCTATCAGAACTTGAGTCGAATGTTCTTGAATACAATTTTCGATATTGATCGGCATATCGTGAGAAATTAAGATTCTAAAAGTACCCGGGTTAAGTCTCATATTCACAAATTGTGTTCCATATCAAACTGTTGATGGGACTACTGTACTCTTCTTGAAAATCTACTTGATCTCTTATCTAATGGCCTGATTTATTATTGGATAGCATTTGGTTAGATAACATATTGTTGATAGAATTTTATTATTAGATAACATATTATGGTTAGATAGCGTATATGTGTTAAACAACAATCTATCATTTTGACAATGTTCTGAATAGATCACATTATATTTGACAGGGATTTTAATTATATTTTATGACAGTGCTAATTGATGTAGACAACGACTTTATTGTTTTTCACAGCATTTTAGTTATGCTTTTTACTATTCTTTAGTTACGAATTTAATAACAATAGACAAAAAATTTAATAAGAGACAATGAATTTATTTATGGTTGAGAACACAACAAATTTATGGCTGAGTAACATTGAAACACAATGAATCATTACACAACGATATTGTTGGCATAGACTAATTTCATAGAGTTTTTAATTTCCATTTGAAATGAATTATTACACAACAATTTTGCTGGCATAGATTAAATTAGTATAGTTTTGAATTCCTATTTGAAATGTATTTAACATAACAAATATTAATGGACCGAAATATTAT
Source organism: Picea sitchensis (assembly GCA_010110895.2). Classification (NCBI taxonomy): domain Eukaryota; kingdom Viridiplantae; phylum Streptophyta; class Pinopsida; order Pinales; family Pinaceae; genus Picea; species Picea sitchensis. The sequence continues at coordinate 18,905 of SNQJ01S0130593.1, forward strand.
TATGGGACAACAATATCATTGTCAGACATAGATTTATTAATGGACAACAACCCTGATTGATTGACAACGAATATTAATAGACAGAGACATAATTTATGGACAATGATATTAATGTTAAATAGTGATTTCATTATAGATACCGAAATGGAATAATTCATTGATGGATGATCACGTCCTTTAATTGATGTAATTTTTCATTAGATTTTGTTGTGCCAGGAATTTAATGTGATGTATGATTGTATAGTAGTCATATTTCCTTTGCGTCTTGTTGACTCGTCGATTGGGTGCTTGGCTATAGTCTTCTTGTATTTCTGACAATTAATTTGGTATCCTAGTGTGTTAGATTTTCTTGGGTTATTGGTCTAGATAGGTTGTGTTGTGCTAGGGTTATTGTCGTGCCTATCGCCTTGTGACGGCATGATTCCTGATAAAGGGGTCATTGTGTGCCCTAAAGGATAGTTGCGAATGAAAACATGGTCAGAGTCTTGTGCTTCTCGATGTGGTTGTATTTATCATTGTAAGATATGGTGGTACATGGTTTTACAATGCCTTAATGTGTTTGGTTTTGCGCACTGTAGAGGTTTCTAGTTATTGGTCGTCGAAGCCACTGTGTCGAGTTATTGATGTTTTCCTTTAGCTTGTAGGTGTTGTCTTGCTTGTGTCGAGTAGGTAGTCATTTTTATCTGTCTATTGATTATCGCATGTTTCTTACAGTTGCACAATTTTCTAGTGTGTTGAGTCATTGTTGTCCGTTGCTTGATCTACGTGCGTTGTGTTCATCATCAATTTGTGTTGTTTAACTATAGTCGTCGTTTTCCTTTCTGCTAAAAAAAAAAGAAATTCTTTTGCATCACGTCACATGTAGTCGTAACGATGGGAAACTTAAAGAAAAGGGGAAACATAAGGGAAAAGATGAATGTCTAAATTACTAAAAAAATCTTGCCTTTAGAACTTTCTAATTATGAACTCAACTAGGAATTAAGTAAGGCGCAAGTCATTTAAGAAGTGTAAGGGAATTTTGGGACACCGAGGATCATTTTTAGGAATGCTTTAGGTGGATGAGGGAAATAGGAATATTTAATTAATTAATAAAATTGATTTTATGGTGAAACTAGGGGATGGATGACATGTGTACGGGTGAGATTTTTCGAATTTAATTTTATGAAAAAGGAATTTAATGAGAATTTGGGAAACTAATTACTTGAAATCTCTATAAAATGGATGGAGGAGGAGGATTATGGATCTCATATTTATGCGTAACGTCAAGCTACTGGATTTTTGCCTTGACTGAACTTTCTCTTGTGGGAGCTGGGATACCCAACTCAGGTAACGAGTGGTAGCTCGACCTTGCAAGGCGAGATGGGTGCTAAAATTTCTCTGGTATTGTGTCCGTGGCCCCTTTTAGGCTCGGGGGGCTCAAGGGGAAGAATATTACCCCTAGCATTGGCTGGGAGGTACCGTTGAGGTCACATCAATCAATAAGCGGGAGCTGGACTGAGCGCACACATGACAACGACTCGGAGCTTTCGCATTTGGAAACGGTACACGTGCATATTTTTGAATGGTAGTTTAATTTTGTTAGTGCGCTTTTAGTACTGTACTTCTATTGTGTAAAGATTATGTTTTATTCAGTGTTTTATAATCAAAGAACTTAAAGTCATCCCATCTTTATGCCCATTGTATTTTGAATTGATTCCCTTGGCGAACCCAAACTCTGATTTCTATGACTTCTCTGTGTTTGTTTTATTGATTATTACGAAAAAATTTGTGTTTTCCCTTATCCCTTTAGTTATTAGTTTGTGCCTGAGCAGTCGGCCAGGAGCCGAATCGACGGTCGTCACTTCCGTGTTTAAGGACCTATAGATTCAAATGCCATGCTTTCCTTTACATGGATAATAAGTGAAGGATAAATTTCGCCTAGTTATTTAACCCTTACTTATCTCTGCATTTTTATCTTATGATTAATCCTTGATCCTTGCGCCTTCTTGTGATTGAGTATCTTTGTGTCTCGATTGATTAAAGCTATGATTTTATCTGTGTTTTTAATTGCTTAAATGTTAGTAAATCTTTGTGTTTTTGGTTGATAAAACTATGCATGTTGGAATGATAAACCCCAATGTTATGGAATGGTAAATCTCTGTGACTTTTAAATGATAATTTCCAATGTTTTAATGGAAAATATCTGCATTTATTTTTATGATGTCCAGTGTTGAGGAATGGTAATCCTTTGCATTTTTTTTTATGATTCTGGCATTGAGATGCTAACCTCTGTGTTTTTTTTATTGTTGGATCACTACATTCACACCCATTTCTCTTGGTTTTTAACACAACATGTACCCCACGAATTTCTGATCCATTACCCAGATCTTATACAACAAAATCACCCTTTCTTTTTACCCAGTGATTCCATCTTTTAACCCAACGATTTTATACTTAACTCATCGATTTCATTTTTTTTGTATCTGTGTTTGATGAACCATGAAGTTAAAAATGATTTCATGTTTGATGTACCTGTGATTAATGAACCATGAAGTTAACAACGATTTCATGGTTGTTGTACCTTCATTTTGACTAACCACGAATTTAATAGCATTTTCATGGTTGTTGTACCTGTGTTTTTATGATTTGTTGTAACGACCCTCCTGGTTAGGACAACAAATCTGATACAGGTGCAATTTTTTTTGTGTGTGGTTAAAAGGTGTGTGCACGCGTGTAGGAGGGGAAACTGACACACTGGACGCTACGTCGCCACCCGACGACTAACAAGACGCAACCACGACGACCACAACAACAAGACACTAGGCACCCAACCAGTAACTGCAAGCAAATACTACCCAAGACAAAGGCGCCCCACAATATCTTCAACAATAAATGACATACAGGATTAGGTACCATACGAACACAGAAGGAAGAATCCGTAGTAGTAGGTCTTACTATTTCTGCACAGGAAAGCAGGGCGTTTAATCTTAGTTCTCTGCTCCGGAGAGAGAGAAAGTCAGATAGGCTCCTGGCTGACTGCTCAGGCAGAAACTAGTAATCCCCTCAGGTGTGTCGCAAGAGTGGAAACCCTGCCTTTAAAGGGCCCGAGACTCTTGATACGACACTGGATTCTTTACACAGGAAATTAAGCACAGACATAGACTCAACTACAAGGCTACAATGAGGTGTCGACATCCCACCCGATACAAGCAGACCGAGCAAAGCAACCCAACCCAGTACAACAATTCAACGGACAGTCTGACCTCTATGGAAGACGCAAGTCCAAGGATACTAACAAAACCGACCATTAGTTACGACTCAGTCTTAACCTACGACTCAACTGGCCACAAGTATAGACCATTCACTTCGTTTAAAGACATTTGTCGACAAGTCATCCACCCAGCCATAAAGGTGAGTACGCATGATAAAACTCTAAATCTAACACATAATGATTTTTACTCTTAGTTTAAGGACCTTACCATTTTAGGCTGAAAATTGGAACATCCTTAAAATGATCAATCTTACCATTACATGTATTCTACAACGATAGTATAAACCATTATCAATTCTCTTACTTTCCTATGATATCAAGGCTAGGTAGCATCCTTCCATAAGTGAGGATATTACCTTTCACGATTTCAACGATAAAATACCATGACAAGCACCTACAATGACATTGCCATCAGGGCTAGCATTATTACCTTGTACTATAATGACTTGCGAATTCGCTAACTCATTTCATAATAACATCCAGTGACAACACCATAGCGCTAGCACCATTACCCTTACAATATAAAGATCTTGCACATTCACTAATTAATTTCCAAATAAAATTATAATGACCTCGCCACAACGCTAGCAATTATTATATCGTAATATCAAGACCTTGCCATTTCGCCAACTGAGTTCATAATAAAAAATTAAATATCACATTTACGATAAGAAGACCTTGCAATTCCACTAACTAATTTCCAAATAAACTGATAATGACATCCCTACCATCAATGATGTCAACCAATTTCGCCAACTAATTCCATAATAAAATTTAACTATTACATGTGCAATAAAATGACCTTGCCAATCCACTAATTAATTTCCAATTAAAATGCTAAAGACATCCATACCATAAATGATGTCAACTAATTTCGCCAACTAATTTCATAATAAAATTTAACTATTACATTTGCAATAAAATGACCTTGCCAATCCACTAATTAATTTCCAAATAAAACGATAAAGACATCCATACCATAAATGATGTCAACTAATTTCGCCAACTAATTTCATAATAAAATTTAACTATTACATTTGCAATAAAATGACCTTGCCAATCCACTAATTAATTTCCAATAAAATGATAAAGACCTCCATACCATAAATGATGTCAACTAATTTCGCCAAGTAATTTCATAATAAAATTTAAATAGTACATTGACAATAATTGACCTTGCATATCCACTAGTATAACGATAAACAATATTTAAAATGACCCTAATTTAACACTAACCATATTTAAGAAAGACATTATAAAATATTAACAAAACTTAAATGCCAATAATTAAAAACAATAACAGTGTTTAAAAAGCAGAATATATAGATTCACATCAGAGTTATACATATCGGTGGCAACTAACATTTACCTATTTGAGAAGGCCATAATATTACTCTACCAGCGTGGGCAAATTTATCCATGATTCCCCTTTATTAATAACTAAAACGAAACACCATTCTTTTAACAAATCACGCTGCATCAGTCCGAAAAGGTTTTGGGAAGTGAACGCGTGGGTGACAGGCCATGAAGTTTAGAGATTCGAGCCCCTTCTAGGAGGATTTGCCATGCAGAACGGAGTTCCAACTACCGTAATTAAAGGAAAAAAATGCCAGAAGGAGCTACCGCCAGAATGTTTGGTTTAGTTTACAAGCATGAAGGTTCAAGCGGATATTTTATACCCAGGAAGCGAACAAGTCTACAAGATTTCTGCTCACGAACATTTGAAAGGAACATTGGGTACTCTACTTGAGACCATTGGATGAACACGCTTAGAATAATAACAGTTACCTAGGGTTTAGTTTGCCAGCATAACTATTGATAAAGACACAGACATTTAATAGGAATGAAATTGTTTTGGGTGTGTATGTTGACTGTGCGAAGAGGAGACTATCATGGATTAGCTGCGCTCTCTACTTTATGTTTGCATTATAATGAAGTGGCATCATGGATTATGTCTGTGCTCTGCTTTATGTTTTGAATTATGATAAAGTAGGATCACGGGCGCTCTCTACTGTATGTTTTTGCATGCATGATAATTTAAAAAGGATTTTGAAGTCTGCCTGGGTCTTGTAAGACTTCAAGAAGCAATTGGATTTCGAGCAAAGCCAGGAATCTTGGAAGACTTGGTGAAGCAGATAGATTTCGTGCCATATGTATATTTTTAACGGCTCGGGAGAGTAGCATAGCATATGCGAAATAGAAGAGGCAGGTACATAAAACAAAGAAAGGAAAACGTTACATTACAATACATTTTTAGTGCAATGGTGAAGGAGGCCTGTAGAGGAGAGGGGCAAGTGAAGCCTTTAGGTTCGATTCTAGGTCCCTTCATGCTGAGGGTTTGCATAGAATTTACTCTTAAGGGGATCGATTATGAGTTGGTCGAAGAGATCACGCAGAATAAGAGCCAGCTACTGCTGCAGTCAAACCTTGTTCACCAGACGGTTCTAGTGCTCATCCACGATGGAAAGCCCACAGTAAAGAGAAAAAAACGCAGAGAAAAATTCCGCGAAAAAATATGACCCAAAGAAGAAACGTTTAATCATTAACGCGCTGAGCAAATCACCAAATAAACGCAGTATGTAAATTCCCATTAAACAGAATGCCCACATAAACACTTGAACGCCTGCGGCCATATGAACACATTCAGAAAGAAAACCAATTCGCAGACCATTAACACGCAGACCACGAATGGGGACGCCCAAAAATAAAATGCCCAATAGGTAGAAGAGAAAACCCGCTGAAAGGTTGGCCCACTGTATATAAAAACGCCCCATATTTTAAAACAAAGAGGAACCACTGTAAAACTGCCCACGATATAAATATATAACGCCCAGCATAACAAGAGGCAACCCCCGACACTGCATAGATGCCCCAACGGAACGCACGCCTACTGAATACAATGCACGCACGCAGAATACAAATGAAACGCACATGGAAGACAAGCGAAAATGAAATAGCCGAACCAGATACGAACAAAAATGAAATAGACATAACCCCAACCATTTACCAAACCCTAAACTGAACTAATTAAAAAAAAACGAGAATCTTCAGAGTTTAAAGGACGAGGACAAGACATTTTACATCCATACAATCAAATCTCAGCAGTGAATAACTAAGCACACTACTCTACTAAGTACATGAGCATATCGTTGCCTTGTTGCTTGCTGCAATGAACTCCTGTGCTCCTCACTGCTCTGTTGCCTTGTTGCTTTCCGCAATGAACTCCTGTGCTCCTCGTTGCTTCGTTGCCTTGTTGCTTGCCGACCGTAGAGGACTCACCGGTACCTCCCAGCCAAACGCTAGGGGTACTCTGCTTCCCCCTCAACCCCCTGAGCCGCAAAGGGGCCACACACAATACAGACAGTAACCTAGCTTCCCAGCTTGCCTCCAAGGCTGAGCTACCACTCAAATCAGCTGAGAAAATCCCCAACTCCTACAAGCAAATCAGTTCAGTCTCTAGTCTGGCAGCATAACAATACCTAATCCCCCCCTTTCTCCCCCTCTCCTTTCTTTTATTCTTCTTTTTCCCTAATCCCCTTTAGGTTTTTCCCTCAAAAACCCTAAATCCCCTTTCTTTTAAGTTTCCCCCCCTTTTATTTTTTCTTTTATTATTTTTTTCAAAAATCAAAGAGGTAAATGCGCTAAGCATCTTTTCATTATGTTTTTTTTTTATTTCATATACATATATATATATATTTTCTTTTAAACTCCCAATAGTTAACTAATTAATTTCTTTTTCTCAAATTTACCACCCCCT
>SNQJ01S0130594.1:6694-25911 GCA_010110895.2 Picea sitchensis
TAGTCATCCTACTTTCTGATCCTCGCGATCGCACGAAGCGTGGAGGAGAGCATACTTATTGAAAGCTAACCAACCTACTCTACTCTACTCTAATTGGAAATTAGAAATCAGTTACGTGTAATCAAACTTTCAGTGTAACCATACACTCAATAGTAATAAGAACATATCCTCTTTCAATTTTGTAAATGACAATCGAAAATAAACGTGTGAAATTAACTGTTGAAACTGTAAATCAAAATAAAAAGAAAAACTAAATGGATCTAACCTGGTACCTACTTGAAACCATCATTTGATGATGCTTTCGTAGGCATAGTTGTCACTTCTCAGATCATGTTGCAATTTGATCAAAATCTGGACCAGGGGGCAAAAATTTGCTCAATTTTCAAAGTGCTCGGATTGCGAAGAAAATGGTGCCATTGCGTCCGTCTTGTCTTCCTGATTCCGGCAGTATATTTACTTTCACAAACGGAGTCCGTATGGAGAAGTTATCGCAATCTGTTCGTCGAGCCAAACAGGCAAAAATTTGATGTTGACTGTACCTGTCCATATAGTCCGTACAGGACACATGGTAGGACCGTACAGCATACGTGGTCATCCATACAGGACACGTGACGGCTCCAGGGTGTGACACGTGTCATGCATATTTGGCACTTTCAGTGTACAGTTTGACCAATCTTGAAGTGACACGTGTCACCACTGGATGGGTGACATGTGGCACATGATGATGTCAGCATCCTGCATGGACCAAGATGATGTGGCAGCCGTACATTCCGTATAATGATGTGGCAGCTGAGTTGGCAGTGCTGATGTGGCAGTCGACGTGGCAATCGTTGATTGGTTGTCAGTGGGCGAGTTATATTGCGACACGTGGCATCTAGTTGGGCAAATGTTAGGGTGCCACGTGGCCCAATCAAGGGTTGCCACGTGGCACCCGTTTATTGGCTATTGGGTTATTGGTTCGTTGTGTAAAATTTTTTGGGTCGACCGGATTCGAACCGATGACCTTTCCCCCATGTAAAGCCTTCATAATTTCCGCTAACCACCATTCCCGCCTTTGTTCCTTGTTTGCATTATGGGACATATTATATATATGTTTGCTTGTTATGTCGAGCAGAAAGGGGGGCAGGCCGAGGCTTAGCCCAGACCCATGGTTCCATTTGCACAATACATATAACCGTGTTATATGCGCACGGATTTAAAAATACACGGGACCCAAAGTTATATGCCATATATATATGTATTACATTTATACCATAATACAACGCGTGCATTTAACATTTGTGCGCGTGGTTTGGTTTGTTGGACCCACGATTTTGTGCTATGACCGTTGGGCGCGGGACTTGTGTTTAAACCCATAGTTATATTTGTTAACATATATGTTACCATGTGCAGTTTATATTTGGTTCCCACGGTTAACATAACGGACCAACGGTTATGCGGGGTTTTATAACCATTAGCACCTTTTGTTTTTAGTCCGAGGTCGTATGACCCAGGTGACCGTGGTCTAGGCGGATGGGGGATGGAGGCGCCCTAACCGTCCTACAGTTTTCATGGTTATTTGGAACCGCTCGGTGCTGGGTTTAAACGCGCGTTTTGGAGCGTGTTCTTGGTACATGCACACAGAGGTGCGTTTTGTAGAGCCAGTTCCAGCAAAGTTGAAGGAGGAAGATGGAGGAGGCCTAACTTCTTCATCGTTTGGCCGTTTGAGGTGCCATAAAAGCCCAACCAGGGGTTTTTGGACGTGCTGGATCCATTGGTGCCATTTTCACAGACATTTGAAGACTTCTTCAGCAAGTTTTTCACCATTGAAGTTTCAGCAAGCTCCAGGGAACTTCAAGCCCTCTTTGATGGAGGACATGGTTTGGTGAGCCTATATTTGTTTTCTGTGATTGAATAATCATTTTTGGCTAATAGATATGCTCTGAACACATTGGGACAGTTTTCAGAGGTTGTTGAGGATTTTTACAGGTGTTTTTTCCAAAGAGAAGCTCAGGGAAGCTTATGGCCACATGTAGAGGAGGTCATGCCCGGATGAGCCATGATCCGTTTTCAGAGTTGTATTAGTCATTTTTGGGGTTTTTATGTGTTCTGATCTCAATGGTANCTTTATCATGTTGTGATTGTTCTGAGTTTGATGGTTTGTTTGTTGCAAGTTGAGTTGTTGTGTATTTGTTTAAAGTACATATTTAACCATCTAAAAGAACATTTTCTCACACATAAGCATTTACAAGAAGAAGCAGGAACTTAACACATAAGTTTATATTGCATATTTTAACACATGAAGCAAGGTCATGTAAAGTTTATTTTAATGAAGTAGGGGTGCTTGCATAGAATAACAAGTCAACCTTCTATTTTCAGATCACAATTCCTCGTTATCCTCCTCAATCTCCTTCTCGCATAATTGTTCGTCATCAGATGTGCAAAGTTCTTCGTATGTTGATTCATCGTTTGTTGTTGGAGGAGTAATTAAGCCCTCGACTGCTGTCAAGATCTCCTCTTTGTGAGAAGCGGAGATCCTAACTTTTTCAAGGATCTGAGCGAGTTGTTCCAAGCTTATACTCATAGTTAAACCATATCGAAAAAGGAGATTGATTTATCATCAAAGATTTAAAACTAAGAAATTAAAACTATTTGAAGAAATAAAACACACTAAACTTGAACTCCTTGCATTACTGGGACCCTATTGTCACCAAGTTATCAGTTCACACAAGTTAGCTCATCATAAATAAAAATGAAATTTGCATAAATAAAAAAACACACTTTTGCATAAAATAAGGAGAAACACACTTCTATATAAAAGGAAGAGGACAACCTAACTTTGGAGCAACCACACCAAAGTGGATGCATGGGCTCTTCCTGCACGTCTTACCGTCTTCTCTCTGCCCTTAGGTTGTCCATGAAACCAATCCAAAATCATTAAAGCAATATAATTCAAATGCTACCTATTACCGTTTACAACTCCCCGGCAACGGTGCCAAAATGTTGGAGCAACTATTTGCATAATATATTACCAAACATAAATTATTGACTAGGATTCGTAATCAGTAGATTTGATGGACTATATGTGCTGATAAAAAATAGGTTCCTATGTCTTTTTAGTATATATTATATAAGAAAACCATTTAGAAGCCAACACACTCTTAAAAATAACAATCTTCACATGACTCGAAAGATGGAAAGAAAAACTCATAAACAAGCAAAAGATCTTCCCCAGGTGATGGACCTGTTCATTAATGGCTCATGAAAGGAAAATATGAACTTTGATTCTATCCCCTGAAACAACCTAACCAACAAGTGGGATGCCCCATTAAAGCTCATGTATGGTGAAATATGGAGATCCAAATGTTCCTGCATTACCAGACTTTGCCACCAATTCGAATAGTGAAATCAAACAAAATAACATGAAATCAAAATAACAAATACATGAAATGAAAATCTACACTATCAATTTACAATAATCTTAGCAAGCTATATCGGTGGCCCTTGCCGATTCCAACATGGAAGCTTTTAGATCAATAGATGATAACTTCTAAGAGAGACAAAATCATTGAATCCAAACTTGCATTAATCTTCAACAGGTAGGTTTACAAAAGGAGTCTCTTCATGAATCCAATCTACATCATAACAATTATCCTCAAGAACCTATCTCATAACAATTCCCTTAATCTACATAATAATGAATCCTCCTCCTCCTACATAATAATGATTCTCATCCCCCCTCATGAAGAGAAGGCACTCTCTTTTATACATGAGAGCTTTGAAAATAAGATAAACATCTCATAATTACAGATCCACTTTTCTCTCAACCCATTTCCCTTTATTACAAAATATAATCCCTCCAAATCGTCACACATATCTCTCATATATCTTGGATAAGATATGACAACCAAATCTCCATGATCTTCTCCTTGGATTAGGATTGAATTATCTCCTCACATGTTTGAAATGGTGGAGGAAGTATTCGAGAGGTCTTTTGAATTAATCCTTCACATATCCCTACACATCATAAAGCTCGCACATTTTTGAGATATATATGAAAATATGTCAATTTTCTAATATTTAATCACAAATTCCCTTTTAATACTAAAATAAATGATTTGGAAAATAATAAGGTTAAAACCATATTTAATTATGGAAATGGTATTAATGAATGGTTTATGGAGTGGTAGAATATGGATAAATGTGATGAATGTTGAAAGGAAAAGAGGATGAAAATGCGACAATCATGAGACTCAAAAGGCCTTTTACAGTTATGTAGAAAACCTTAACATTGAGGAAGAAGATGTTTGGACCTGAGTTTTTGTCCAAAGCTTAGATGGCCATGCCAGGAAGTGGTTCAAAGAACTTCCTGTTGGTTCAATAGCTGGCATAGAGCAATTGGATGATATATTTTTTAAGCACTGGGGTGATAGAAGAGATTTTTTGTACTATATTACTAAATTTGGAAATCTAAGGAAAGAAAATGGTGAATCAGTCTCTTATTTCACTAAAAGGTTCAATAGGATGTACAGTAAAATGCTAGCTGAGATAAATCCCTGAGATACCTCTGCTAAAATCGCGTATGCAAATTCATTTGATTCAAAATCCTATCTGTTGTTGAGAGAAAGAAGGTCACCTACACTATCTCTGATGCAAGATTATTCCCTTGAAGTGGAATCGAATATATTGGCTGCTCATAAGTTGAAGGGAAACACTGATAGAAAAAAGCCTAGAGATGAAGCTTCTTCTTCATCCAATACTAATCCAAAACTCGACAAGATGGATAAAATGTTAGAGTCTTTAACTTCTGAGACATCTAAACTTAAAATTGAAAACAAGCAGCCTGTAAAGGGAAGGGGTACTTATGATTATACAAACAAAAATTCCAATCATAATCCAAACAACTTCAGGAGAAATAATCAGCAAGTGAAGATTTTGCAGAGAGAGAGAAGTCCTACTGAGGATCAAAAGATAAAGGCTCCTCTTCAAAATTTTGTGATGGAAGAATATGATGAAGATGAATGTCCAAAAGATCAAGAAGACCATATTCATTGTGTCAAAGCAGAGCTGGAAAAATCATTTTTGACTCAAAATGATTATGAGGAGGCCCTTACAAATGGACAAAATAATGAAATTTCTGATAACAATGGTGTATTTTAGGCAGATGAGAAAAATAGATACAATCTCAGATCTAAGGTATCTTCTACAAAACCGAGTACTACACCTCCTCCTCAAAAGAAAAACCTTGTACCTGCCAAGTAGCAGAATAAAGATCAACAGAACTTAAAGGAACCACTGATTGCATTAAAAGCACCATCCCATGAGGTAAAAACATCTAACAAGACCTCATTATCGTTTAATATTGAAGTAGAAATAAAAAAAAAAAAAAAAATTCCAATCCCTCTAGTTGAGCTAATGAAAAATAAGTCATTTAAGAAAAACATTTTGAGCACCCTTGATCCTAGATGCACTTCTGACTCTGCCGATATCCTCAACATTCAATATAATCAGCCTACTATTGTCCTAGGTCCTATGATTGAAGATAGGGATGAGAGTTATCCACCATTTTACATTTCCTTGAATAGTCATGACAAAATCTTGCATAATTGTCTCTTAGATTTAGGTGCATCTCATAATCTGATGCCAAAGGCTGTGATGGAAGAACTTGGTCTAGAAATCACTAAGACTTATCATGATATTTTCTCTTTTGACTCTAAGAGAGTTAAATGCTTTGGGATTATTAAATATTTGGCAGTGACCTTGACCTCGGCATCAATGAAAACCATGGTGATGGATGTGGTTGTGGCAGGCATCCCTCCTAAATTTGGATGTCTCTTGTCTAGATCTTTCATGAAAAGAATTAGTGGAACGCTGCAAATGGATCTATCATATGCCACAATTCCGGTGTTCGGTGGTGAAAACAAAAGGTTGTACAGAGAATCTCATCTTGCATACATAATCAATGATGATCAGAATCCAATCAATCACCCAATTTATTCAGTGGACACAGGTATGGGGTCATGTATACTTCAAATCGATGACACTCTTTCAAAATCATTATTACTTAAGAAACCCATTGTGCAGCCAACATAAATAGGTGAGAATGATTTGTGGACGATGTTCTTTGATGGGGCATGTACAAGAGAATCAACTGGAGCAGGCATAGGCATCATTTCCCCATTAAAAGAAACCACTCATTTGTCTTTTAAGCTTGATTTTAAAGTGACTAACAACATTGCAGAGTATGAGGTGCTACTCCTAGGATTAAATGCAGCCAAAGAGATGAAGATTCAGAGACTACAGGTATTTGGAGATGCAGACCTAATAATTCAGCAAGTAAACAAATCCTTCCAGGACAAACATGTTAGGTTGAAAGCCTATAGAGATGAAGTTTTGACAATGATTCATGCTTTTACAGATTTCAAGATTACTCATGTTCCTAGAGACATGAATGAACTAGCTAATTCATTGGTTTTTTCAACCTACTCTTTTATACCTCCATTACCTCCTAAATTAAACTATGAAGTCCAAGTAAAGTATAGGCCATCACTCTTTGATAATATAAAGTTTCGGAAGGTTTTTGAAGATGATGTTGAACTCACCAGATTCCTTGCAGTAATGGATGAGTTTGCAGATTTGCATATTGATTTGGAAAATGAACATGATGAAGAAGCTGAGAAGCCAAAGCTCAGAAGTAAAATTGGAGCACATGAAATTGTTCAATTGTCCACTAACTGAATTCCTAAAGGATTGGTCCCTTTAGAAAAGACTTTTGATAATAATGATGTGGCTGTCAAATTGGAAAACAAGGAAGAGGACTCAGATGTATTTCAGTTTAATGTAGCCAGTGAACAAGATCATAAATATGTCAACTTAGCTTCTCATCTGTCTGAAGAACAAAAGGCTGATTATGGTGAGGTGTTAAAAGAATTTGCTGATATCTTTTCTTGGCAATATAGTGACTTGAAAACATTCAACACTGAGATAATTCAACAGAAGATTCCTTTAAACAAAGATACTAAACCATTTAGGTAGAAGCTTAGATCTTTCAGTCCTGTGTTGCTTCCTACCATGGAAAAAGAGATCAAGAAATTATTGGATACTAAAATTATTATACCTCTCAGATACTCAGATTGGATTGCTAACCTTGTACCTGTCAGAAAGAAAAATGGAGAGATCAGACTCTGTGTGATTTCAGAAATTTAAACAAGTGTTCTAGGAAAGACAACTACTCACTTCCCAAGATGGAACACATTTTACAAAAGGTGTCAGGGTCAAGTGTGATGTCCTTTGTTGATGGATTCTCTAGATACAATCAGATTGCTGTCCATCCGGATGACAGAGAAAAGACTGCCTTTACCACTCCATGGGGCACTTTCATGTACGAAAAGATTCCTTTCGGACTGATGAATGTTGGAGCTAGTTTCCGGAGAGAAATGGACATCGCATATGTTGGAGAGAAAGAAAAAGTTGTTTTGATATATCTTAATGACATAACCATTTTTTCAAGAAGCCATGAAGATCATTTGCAGCACTTGAGGAAGGCATTCCTAAAATGCAGAAGGTATGGCATTTCTCTTAATCCTAAGAAATCTAATTTTTCACTTAAAGAAGGGAAATTGCTTGGACATATTGTTTCAGCTGATGGGGTAAGGATTGATCCAAAAAGAGTAGAAGCCATTAAAAAATTGTCTCTTCCTAGATCAAAAAAGGATATTCAGTCTTTCCTTGGAACTATAAACTTTATCAGGAGGTTTATAGCAAACTTTGAAGAACTTACAAAGCACATTACTTTTATGTTAAGAAAGAATTCTGAAGTAAGATGGACTAAAGAAGCTAAACACTCTTTCAATGATATCAAAGAAGCCATCGTAACAACCCCTGTTTTAATAGGTCCTAACTTTGACAAGGAGTTTTATATCTTTTCATTTGCTTCAAAAGATACAATTGCAGTTGTACTATTGTAGAGAAATGTTGATGATCAGGAGCAACCAGTTGCCTTCTTCAGTAAAGCCTTGAGAGATGCTGAAGTAAAGTATGAACCATTGGAAAAACAAGCATATGCACTGATCAATTCATTAAAATCTTTCTGGATTTACATTCTTCAAGCCAAGGTAATAGCCTATGTACCTTCAAGCTCTGTTAAAGATGTTCTTATAAAACCTGACATAGATGGAAAAAGGCGTAAGTGGATAGCAAAGTTAATTGAATTTGATGTCGAGATCAAGCCAACAAAACTTGTGAAAGGTCAAGGCCTTGCCAAGCTCCTTGCAGAAGAAAACTATAAGTTGCTTGAGGTGAATTTTGTGGGTATAAATGCAGAAAACATTCAGGTTTCAGAAGATAGAGGTAGTGATAATTTGTAGTTTTCTCCTCACCTAGCTGACTGTAAATGGTACATTCATGTTATTTATTTTCTGTAGAATTTAACAGTTCCTTCAGATTTGACAAAAACATAAGGGAGAGCTTTAAAGCTTAAGGCCATAAATTTATGCATTAATGACAACTTATTGTTTTGGAAAAATCCAACAGGGATACTCTTGAGGTTCATAAACCAAGAGGAATCAACTAAAATCATTACTGAATTTCATAATAGTGAGTGTGGAGGACATCATTATTGGAAGACTACCGCTCATAAAATTTTGAGAGCTGGTTACTATTTGCCATCTTTATTTTCATATGTGGGTAAATTTGTGAAAACATGTGACAAATGCCAAAGGTTTGCAAGAAAACAACAACTAAAATCTCTTCCCCTCAAACTCATTGTGGTCACGGGTCCTTTTCATCAATGGGGTTTGGACTTCATAGGTGAGATTCATCCACCTTCTAGCAATCAGCATAAATGGATCCTTGTTGCTACTAATTATTTTATCAAATGGATCGAGGCCATTCCTACAAGAAATGACAATCACACTATCATCATTAATTTTCTGCAAGAAAACATATTCTCCATATTTGGCTGCCCTAAGATAATAGTCACAGATAACGTTGTTGTGTTTAATGATAAACACTTGGTAAAATTATGTGAAGAGATGGGAATTCATCTAGTACATTCTACTTCTTACTATCCACAGGGAAATGGCTTAGCTGAATCATCAAATAAGAGTTTAGTCAGAATCATAAAGAAGTTGCTTGAACAAAATACCAAGGGGTGGGATTCCAAGTTGAAATTTTCTTTGTGGGCTGACAGAGTTATGAATAAAAATTCAATTGGCACATCCCCCTTCCAGTTAGTATATGGTACTGAAGCCATCTTTCCTGTTCAACTTGCACTGCCAATTGCAAAATTTTTACAAGAAGCTGACTCTGAGCCAAATGATCAAACTAGGAGGATCCACAATTTGGTAGAGCTGCAGCAAGATGGAGAGAAAATTCTGGAAAAAACAGAGTTACACCAAAGGAAGATGAAAGAAATTTTTGATAGAAAAGTTAACACAGATATTTTCAAGGCAGGGGATGTGAATCTGAAATGGGATGCAACAAGATAGGAAAAGGGAAAACATGGGAAGTTTGATGCACTATGGACAGGTCCATTTGTCATAGCATCAGCTCAGTAGAACAATACTTTTGTCCTCCAAGATCTTTCAAGTGAAGAAGTATCAGGTGGCCCATTCAATGGGCGGTTTTTGAAACTCTACTTATCATGAGGCTTTCCTTAAAGCCTTCTTAATTGTACATATCCTTTTCAGTTTTTGTTTTTGTTTTGTTTTGTCTATAACTCCATGCCCAATGGAATACTTAGTAAAATCAGTTTTGAATTTAAGTTGTAAATAAGGCTGCTGAGTCAAACTATGTTCTTGGAAACCTCATAGGGAGGTCTCCATCCCAGTTGGAGCCAAATGTTATCTCCCAAAATGAATCAGTCAATTTGTTCCATTTTGTAGGTCATAGCATGGTCATAAATCAGGGTTCTATATAAAGTTTTAGAATTTTGAAGTGTCAAAACATAGGATTTAAGGTGTTAATCTATAAATAAATCGATCCTCAAAAGATCTTTTCAAAAAATCAAGAAAAATCTTTTCAACAGCTAACATATGTTTTGAAGTTGAAGTTAGCCAGTGAAAGCCTCAGGTTTCAATGGCTAAAGGGTCCTCCCAGCAGCAAGTGAGTTGGTGAAAGTGTTAACATGGGTTTTTATCCAATGGTTTTAGAAACCCAAAAAGGGTACACTGGACACACGTCATACGATCATCATGGCGAGTTAATGGAAGCAAATGAGTGGTGACACCTTTTCATCATGTTCTAGCAAGATATCATGATAGTTTGTGATCACGTATTTCGTGTAGCAAACAGAGAAGGGTTTGAAGAGGTGATGAACTCTTATTCATCATTACAACCAGAGGATAAAGTACTAGATATCTGATGACATCAAATCAAATCATCATTTCTTATTTTAAACTCACGGTGTTAAAAAATTATATTATGGGGTTTCATATGTCAATTGATAACACAGGGTCATTTTCACCAGCGCCAGCCCTTTCCTTATGTAGAAATATTACTATGTCAACTGTGTACATATTAATTGGTGATTAAGTTGTAGATGGAAATGAAGCGAGGAGGACCACTTATGAGGAAAGAATTAGCCAATTTATCTTTTTTGCAGTCTTATCCAGAGGTGCAGAAGTGTTTCTCAGACGCAGGTTGTATGACATATGTGGAAAAATTGCAGGAGGGCTATCACCAGGCCATAGCAGAGACTTTTGCAAAGTCATACGATGGAAAGAAAGATACAGTAGGTTCTCTTGAACTGATAGTTGATGAAGCTACCATCACTTCAGAAAATGGCTAACCCAGAACAGGCCAAAGTTGGTTTAAAACAACAGTGACCATGAATTTTGATTTTAGATCATACCTCAAGAAAGAATTCTGAAGTACAACCTGGAAGAAAATTATCCTTGTTTCTTACCTTGAAGAGGAATGGCAAGTTCTGTTCAAGGGCATTCAGCTATATATAACCTCAGAGGACAGGTATGACAATTTGATGTTATATCAGTTTAGACTCGTAGATCACTTCACAGGGAAGGTCCTTCTAAATTTGCCTTTCTTTCTTCATAAAAGATTAACAAAGGTGTGTAATAGGATCAGAGTCGAACCATTCATCATCAAAAATTCCCTTTGTCATTATGGCCTGATTAAAATGATCATCTTGGAAGAATTGAGACAAAGAAAAAGAACTTGGTAGCACTTTCTCTTCTAGGAAGGTTTTGAGACCCAAAGTCAACCTATGAATGAAAATAAGAAAGCAGACAAGAAGCAACCAACTCCTCAGAGTAGCTCAAAGAGAAGGAGAACTCTCCCAAAGTCACTAGAAGATAAACAAATCCAGCGTAAAGCCCAAAAAAGATAAAAAGAAACTAGATTTTGAAACGAACTCAGAGCAATCCACAGTAAAGAAGGAAAATGTTCTAAATTTGCCATACACAGATTTAGACACAGAACCAAAAAAAGATGATGAAACTCCATCCATCAAAAGTCTAGAGCACTCCATGGAACCTGCACAAGATTTTGAAGTTTTTACTTCCAAATATTAAGGTGAAACCTCAAGAAATAAGAAAACAAAGAAATCACAAAAGATTAAGGAGCTGAAAGAGATAATAGCACAGCAGGAGATTCTAGAAAGGGTGATAAAGGCAAGATATAAAAATTTATCAGAGAATTTTGCAAAGACCAATGCATCTTTTGAGAAGCCAGCACTTGAAAGCATTAACGATATGAAGAAGAATAAAAAGATCACAAAGGATTATAACAGCTTATGGCGGTTAGCTAAGCGTCTGAAGAGGAAACTCAAAAAGTTGAAAGAAAGAATTACCACACATCCAGATTTACAGGTGCTGGCATAGGTCGCTGTAAATTTGCATGGATATTAATCAAGACTAATACAAAAAATGATTTTTTATTTTAAATATGAAAGGTTTTCCTTTTGATTAAAATAGAACTTTCACCGGCACAGGAAGCGCAGTTGTAACCAATTCGTTGTTGAAAAGCAGATCTTTCATCGGCTAATTAGCAATTTCTAAGGTGAAATAGCTGGTGAAACCACAGAGAAATAATTTTGAAGATTTTGAGCTCGAACAGAGTGATTTTTGGGTGATTTAAAAGATAATATGGAATCAAAAAGATTAATCACCAAATCATTAAGTATTCGGTTTCAAATATTTGTGGAGATATATGAGGTGAATACTCATATGATCAGCCATCACCTTACTTACAGCTGTGAAAGTTTTCCAACCACTAAAGACATGTGTCCTTTCCTCCATGACACATCAGAGACATAGCAATGATGAAGACCAGATGTCGAAGACAAACTTTGAAGACAGTTGGATTCATAGGAACTAGTTCTTAGTTATCCTATTGTATTTAGTTTTGTTTTCTGTTTTATATATTTAGAAATCCAGATCCAGTTTTCCAGGATCTAAGACTTGTTGTAAAGGCTATAAATGCCTATCTTTTTCAGATGCCAGGGTTCGATTTTGGATACAGAAGATACTATATTGTAAACAAACTTTTCCATATGATCATACAAATCACAGTTTTCTCTCTCTATTGATGTCAGATTCTCATCTTTCCTTCTGTACTCTTATTCAAGTTGTTTTAGCTGAAGAATGACTGTCATCTCATTGGTTAGCTCATAACTTTATTAATATTTTCTTATCATTGTTTATTAAACCCTACATTTGTATTTGGTTTATAAGCATTGTTTTCTCACCCACTTAAAAGCTATCACTTGATTATTGATCCTTGAGAGCACTGGTTCATTTGATTCTCATTTTGACTGTCTGAATACCATATTGTAACTGAGTTATCCCATTGATCCACACATACAAAATACAAAAACAATTTTACCTTAAGTTACCAAGCATCTTTGACCCACAACCTCAAAGAGTTTCTTGGAGTGATAACACTCTCCAAAGAAACTTGCCCTCATCCAAAAATAGTAGTAGTATGTGTGCGTCTAATTTATGGATGTAAATTAGAACATGTATTTAAATATCAACCTGGAGTTCATAGAACTTTGAAGCACACCAATATATATGGAATTTATATCTAAACTAGTTTTAGACTAATCTATCAAATGAATCAAACTTGCATGAGATTTAAACACACTTTCATTGAAAATAAACACACTTTTTTGAAATAAACACACTTAACAAGACTTAGTTGTTGTAGGAAAGAAAACACTAAGATCTCTTACATGAGGCCCTTCATAATGTTCCAAAATACCTTATCAACAATCAAGTATTTCTAAATAAAGCATATAAATCTATGTAAATCTTTATAATGAGATAAAACAATGGTTATGAAAACAAACATAAAGGCATACAAATGTTACAACTATGAATATCAAAAGTAGAGTTTACATGCTTGGAAATGGGGGCCCTCCAAAGATTTACTTGCAAACTTGTAGTAAAACTAGATAAATAAAATTTAATACCAGCATTAAATTATTCATAGCATCAATCAAAATCTTGAATCAACAACTCTCAAAACTGACTTGTATTAATCCAAATAGAGTATACAATAGTAGAGGTCCCCTTTGCCTTCATAAATTTTCTTATTTATAAGTCAAGTTTGTAACAAAACACCATAAAATATATAACAACCAGCTAAGATATATAAAATAAGCTAATGAGGTCGAGATCCAACTCCTGGATCCACAAAATATAAAGAAATCCCATGAATTCCAGAACTACACTTATTTCTAGCTAAAAACAAGGGATTTTCAGTTAAACCAGTGAGGTTTGACCAGCTTTGACTGCCTACATATGGAGTTGTTCTGGAAGATCTGATAGGAACTCATCCATCCCTAGACATCAAGGATCTCGAATCAAGCCTTGTTTCTTTCCTAGTTGTCTTGTTCATATGCTAACAAATGAGCTATTACGGGAAATTAAAATCTGATAAAAATTTAATTGAATACTTAATTTTTGATGATATTCTCAAAATTAAAAGAAATAGTAAATATACCTTATTTTTCACTTGGTGGGTTAAAAGGAGTTAAAATATGGAGAATATGTGGTATTAAAATGAGTCAAAAATGCATAAATATGATAAAAGAGATGGTCAAATTTTGGTCAAAACTGTCACTCAACAGTATGCACCAAATAATGCTCATGAAGGGGACACACCACCAGAAATAGGAATCAACCCAATTCAAATATGAGGTATCCACATTAAATGTTCCCTCCAAGAATTTTCATCCATGCAACCAATCCACATTTATGAATTCCAAGGTAGCCAACTTCATGGATGAATGTGCAAGATCCCAAGTGGATGGGGCATCCACAACAAAGTATGTGATCAATGCCTACCCTTGCCTTGCCTTGCCTTTGTTTTCCTTTATTTCCTATCCTTGCCTTGCCTTTTCCTTGCCTTGCTTTCCCTTACCTTGACTTTTCTTTTCATGTATTTCCTTACCATGCCTTTCCTTGACTTTCCATCCCATGCCTTGTCATTCCATGGCATGCCTTTCCTTTCCATGAGATGCATTTCCTTTCCTTATCTTTCCATGCCATGACATTCTGTTGAGATCCCATTTTGTGACTCACCATACACTTCTTTTGGCCATTTATTCCCCACCTAGGCATTGAAATCCAACTCATTTTCTCCTCCTTTTACCCTTTTTCCCTACCTAAGATCTTGATTTTAGCATGAGGTAAAAGTTGCTTGTTTTGATATTTTTTGAGTTCTTAATGAATTCATTAGGATATTTTGTCTATATTTTACAAATGATAAAAGTATACTGACATTTTTACTGTAATAGCTCTTCCCGCACTATTCCTGGCATTTTAGTACTAGTGCAGACATTCTGGTACCCGAGGTTGTGGCTTCTCCTATTTGCGCAGGGAAAAAATGGATTTGGCTATATGGGTATTATTCATGTGACCAACGAGATGGATGTTGACCATTTCATTTGCACCCAATGATCCTCTACATTACAAGAAACTTCAAGACAACCCATCAGCATGTCTTCCAATGCAACACTAGATTGGGGTCAGAACTTAAAGCAGAAATGATATCTGAGTTTGTTAGATCGATTTCCTAATATTGTAACCTTGCATAAAGGAAATAGTAGTCAGTAAGATCCTTTAGTTTTGATATTCATTTTTACCCATTAGTCCACGAGAATAGGGGAAGACGATGTAATCTTATATATGCTCATAACTTGATATATAAGGGGATTCTCTCTATGTACAGACTGATATACACTCTTTGCTAAACTTAATAGAAATATGTGTTACTTATTTTGTCTCCATATTATCATGGGTATGTTGTGAGTTGGTTAAAGATTTCCATTTAATATCAATCAGGATTTTCTTTATTTTGTTTGTACACTTGTGATTTACTGAAGCATTTCCACTCACTACTTTGGACACTGTGGGCCCACCTCCCCTAGTAAGATGAGTTATTTGTATATTATTTGTTCTTTATGTGTTGTAGTTGTTTTCATGAATAGATTTGTGTGGAGTGATTTCTAAATTGTAGGTTTTATTTAAGTTTTGTGTACTCGTTACTCACTGGGGATTTCCATGTGTTATAAATTGAACTTCCCTTAGTACAATGGAAGGCCTTTAGATAGATAGATAGATGTGTGAATGAATGATTAATATTTGCATCTTACTAAAGTATACCTCCTTCCTGTATAATATTGAAATTCAAACATGTTCCAGAATTTATTGATAGCTTACACAACCACGAATGTCTGATCTAAATACCTCACACACTTGTTAATAAATTTAAAAGCTCATATGATCCAATGACTAAACTGAACTAACATACGGAAATTACCCATTGTGTGTGTGTGTCAACTTGGAGTTGTATTTAATGTGTTGACTCTCGTTAATAACAAAATTGTTTATGAGAAACGTAAAATATCTGGAATGTAAGGCATGATCATATTATAACTTCCATCTGCTTAAGGAGATGACTCTTTTTCTTATCTTAAATACGAAATATTAATATCAAGCATTGACAGAAGCTTTGTGATGACCTGGTCACATATCGGGAAACTTCAAATACCCTTTTACTGTTGGGAGAATGGATTGTATTCACAAGGGATTTAGTTGATACCTCCATACTTGGAATTTGTGGTATTAAGTGCATAGGTCTTCAAGTTATTAATAAGAGCATGTCTCTGAGATTTGAGTTTCCTTTTTGTTGACTGTGGTATGACCTCTATAGGTTTTTTAGCGAAAGTAAGATAATATTTCAAGTGACAAGACTTTAGTTTCAATCGAGTGAAAAGTGTGTGTTTATATTCCTTACTGGTAGTTGTAAGTATTCTTTATAGAGTATTGTTATCTCGTTGCTTCACCCACCAATTGAAGTTTCAATCTTTGTGTCAAGGCTCGTTTAGATTCATTCCCATGCACGCTAATTTACTGTCTGTGGGTAAGAATGTAGTAGCACCATAGAGTCTATGCTTCTTGTAGTGAAGTAAAAAATTTAGGTTAAGGGTAGGTTAGACACTAGGAATTACTCTCAAGTTGGTTAGTCTTATTCTAGGTCAGTAACACGATTATATGAATACTTGAATGGATTCATATTGTTGACTATTATAGACATCTCCCTGGGTAATTGCTATTCTGTTTTTTTTTTAGTTTCTTGTTTCTTTACTGCACTGATAAAAGGTTGATTTCTTTTCACACATAGAATATTATTTAGACAATTGATTCCTTGGTTTGGTTATTGATTAGTTGTGTGGAGTAGTGGTTTCTTTGTTTATGTTCATGAATGATTAGTAGGTAACCTAGCTCTCTTTCTCCTTGAAATAAAATTTAGGATACACTTCTGTCATTTTCTTACACATATTGTTCCTGCAGTTCATCAGTTTACGAACCTGGTTGACACTTATGTGAGAATTTATTACAACAATTAATTGACCCAACATTTTGTCACCTTTTTTAGGGAACTGCTAAAAGGTAAATGGTAAGAAGCTAGCTTTTGTTTTAATTTTCGATTGTTTTCTTTGAACATTCTTTTATTTTTCCAGATTGGTGGCGGAGAGACAGTAATACAAAAGGTAAGAACCTATGCTTTCACTATTGTGAGTCCTTCCAAACCCTATATGGCATATGGTTAACTCATGGTTAGGCCTAGGGATAGCAAGGGTAGATTTTTAAAAACTAATATTCCAGAAAAAAAATTTGGTAACAGTAAAACCCCTCCTATTAACCCGATTGAAAGATACACAGGGAGCATGCAAAGAGAGGGTTCTACATCAAGGTTGGACACCCCAAAATATGAAAAAATAGAAGAAAAGGTCCAAGGAAAAGAGGGATAATTCCAGGACCAACCAGCTAAAGAGCCACAAATCATGGGCCAGTTTCAAAAATTGATCCAGTACTAGAACAGACTGTCAATCAGGAGCTTATATACCAACTGATTACGACCCCCCACAACAAGATCATTTCAAAAGTAGAAAATTCTATGGTGGGAGGAATTCAATAATTTCATGTGGGGGACAACTTGACCATTCATTAAAATTCAGTAGCTGAGACACCATTCTCATCAATTCTAGAGGAATTTAGTATATTTGGCCACATGGCAGATGAAGAAGAAAGGAATAGGGAACTAGAAGGAGATACCACCTTTGGATTTCCCATACTTGACTTAATGTCGAATGTGAACATGAAAAATATCCCCCCTTCAGTCCTTTCAAATTTCAGAGGTATGGTTACAGAGGATCCAGATGCTTTTCTCTTTGAGTTTGATATTCTTTGTAGAACCTATAATTATATTGATGATGCACAAAAATTAAAATTATTTCCAGCAAATTTAAAAGACTCTGCTCTAAGATACTTCATGGGACTTGAATATTACTCTATCCGATCTTGAGAAGACATCAAAAGTACTTTCTTAAAAAAATATCAAGACTATTGTAGGACTAGAGACTCCCGTAATGACATATTTAAGATGCAACAATCATAGGGTGAGAGTCTTGAAGACTACGTGGAAACGTTTCTTTACAACCTCCAGAATACCAAGAAGAGTACTTTAAATAATTATACCATACAGACTATCTTTCTAAAAGGGATACAAGAAGAATATATTGATGTGTTAAATCTGATGGGTGCATGCGATATCTCTCAATTTCCATTTGTTGATATTTGTGATTTTTGCAGGAGATATTCTAGGAGTCGAACAAAATATGGTAAGGGAATAACAGATGTTTTTCCAAAAGTAAAAAAATATGTTGTAGGAGGTGGAGTATCAAGGATAGAATTAGGAAATTTATTTGAAAAGTTTTAAACTGAAATTCTTGGTACTCTTAGTTCTTAGCTAGATATGTTTCAAGTTAAGAAACAAGAAGAAGAAGAGAGAGCTATTGTGTATTTTTTTTGTCCCCACTATTGAAAGAAGCATCCATTTAAATAATTCCCATTGGATAATGTGCAGGTTTGTGCAATATGTGTGGAGGATCATGAGACAAATAATTTCCCCTCACTTCCTATACTTAAAGCCATATATAAAGAAAATAAGGAGGTTGTGGAACCTTCTTTTCAATCTGCACTAAAGAAACCATGACAGCTAAGAGCCCAAGGTATGTCGCAAGATCATTTTGCATCATCTTTTTCACCTTATAATTCTTATCAACAATAGTGGAACACTCAAATGCGATGGAAACCCACTTGGCCACAACAACAAACTCAAAATCAGCCTTGGAAGCAGAATTGGAGAGGTGACCCTTGTTGGAAAATATTGAACAAGCAATGAATGAGTGTTGATGGTTGTTGTCATTGATGGCAACAGCGGAGATGGCAGGATATGAAGGATAAAACCCCTTGGGGATTCGGACGTAAAAAGCTCAGGAGGAACAACATTGAAGAAAACACACGCAGCAAGAGTTTGCAGAGAAGAAGGAAGACAACGATCCAATGACCGTTGGATTCCATTCATGTTTCCCGAAAGGCCGCCTACCGTTCGATTTGCAGAAGTTGCGAGGGAGATAAGTCATCGGAGATTCGGGGATCGGGACTATGAAATGTCCAGTTCACTCGACAACGAAAACCCCGAAATTGCGATATGCGATTTCGCGATTTGATCGCAGCCGTTAAATCAAGCAGAGATCGGGACCATCCACTTGTAGACAGGGGGATTCATCGGAGTTTCAGGGATCGGGGTTTCAATATGAAAAGAATGCAATGCATCGAAAATCCCGATTTCACGATATGCGAAATCCCGACTGAATCTGCACCGTCAGATCAACATGAGATCTAGACCATTGATCCAACTCACGA
>SNQJ01S0130594.1:25921-37514 GCA_010110895.2 Picea sitchensis
TGCCTATCATTTCGAAGAAGAAGAGGTTTTCTCCCTTTATGGGTTTCCTCGTGAAAATATGTCTCTGTGTGTATTTTATGTGTGACTGATGATCTTTACTCTTACTATCCATATGTTGTATGTTGGTTGATGACACATGAAGAAATCTTAATAATTGTTTAAAAGGCATAAAATTGTTTAATCTTATAAACAACTAATTCACCCCCCCTCTCAGTTGTTTTAGTATTTCCAACAACCCTCACATGATTATTCCTCAAAAAAAATTCCCAATGCCTTATACTAACTACTCGCAATACTCCCCATCCATGCCATCATTATATCCTACTACCCAAGCAATAGTCCCACAATTACCACGGCTAGATACAAACCAAAACCCTCCCAGACCAACACAAATTCTTGCAAATTCGGTACAAAATCCAAAAAATAGAGTTGGACAACCCACCTTTAATGTTGAGATGCAAAATTTTCCATATTACATGATCACTCCTATGCCCCCAAAAAATATACATCTAAGATCAGGAAAAGTCGTGAAACCAAGGGATTCCACGGTTGTCATTGAGGAAGAAGAGGAAACTCTTGAACAATCACTAAATGACGACCAACACAGAAACATAGTTACTCTCTCCATTCTGACAAAAACATCTACTACCCCTCATACAGAGCAGCCACAAACACCTAAACTTCCACCTTATTCAGAAAGTCTGGCCATAGAAAATCCTATTGTCCTCCCTGAATTTGACTTGGAGGCTGAGCTACAAAATGTTTGTGTCAAAATACCCCTGCTGGAAGCTATAAAAGACATTCCCATATACGCAAAAATTGTCAGGGATTTATGCATTAAGAAACCTAGAAGGAAATGAAAAGAGGCCCCCACCACCCAAGTAGCAGGTCGAATGACCGAGCTAATTCTTGAGAAACCATTGGTGAAAAAGTATGGAGACCCCGGGAACCCCATAGTCACCATTTCCATCAATGGAGTTCCCATAGGAAATACTTTGATCGATTTGGGAGCTGCAATAAATATCATGACGATTATGACCATGGAAACATTACAATTGAATACTCTTCGGCCCACACCCGCCATGCTCGAACTTACTGATAGATACAGGATCAAGCTTGTCGAAGTTTTCGATGATATACTGGTAACTTTAAATTCTTGGGAATATGTTGCAGATTTTATAGTTATCCAAGCTAAAAGCAACATGGTAGGCCACCTTGTCATTCTTGGGAGACCATGGTTGGCCACAGTTGATTCTTTCATCAGATGTAGGTCAGGAGATATGATTATATCAAATGGTATAGCTATGAAGAAAATTAGTTTATACCCACCTGCCAAACCAACACTACAAGATTCTTGGCAGGTGTTTGAATCTTGTGAAAATATATAAATTGAACCCCCTGAAAATGAGGAAATAGAATCTTTTGAATATGCAAAAATTGAATCTCTTAAAATTGTAGAAATTAAAAATCATAGAAAAATAGAAATTTTACATCCCCTTTTAACCATCAAACAAGAGGGGGATTGAAAAGTCAATCAGAATATGATTTTATGAATTTATTTATTTCTTATATGGATTGTACTCAGTTTTCGAAATCACCCCAAACCTATAACCATTTTTTTCACAAATATTTTCAGGAAAATTTTGATCCAACGGGGAGTACATCTTTCGTTGTGTCATCCATCAAAGAGACCACATATCCCTATAGCATAAATATTGAAATTAGCCCAGGAAAAACTTTCAATATCAGTGTTGACCTTGATTCTAATCAACAAGAACAATTAATCAGCATATTACAAAAGCACTTTGGTGCATTTGCTTGGGACTATAAGGACATGCCTGACATTCACTCAGGCACATTTACACACCATATTTACCTTCAAGAAAATGCCAAACCCATTAGTTAGCCGTAACGTCGTTGGAATCCCGTCGTAAAGGACATAGTAAAAGAAGAATTACAGAAGTTGCTAGATGTTAACTTTATATATCCTATATCTGATAGAAAGTGGGTTTCTCCACTTGTAGTTGTGCTTAAAAAGGAAAGTAAGTAGAGAATATGTGTTGACTATCGTGATATTAATAAAGCAACATTGAAATATTATTTTTTTCTGCCCTTCATTGATAAGGTATTGGATACCTTAGCAGGTAAGAAGTACTTTTCCTTTTTGGATGGTTTTAGTGGATACAATCAAATTCAGATCGCACCAGAGGATCAGGAGAAAACCACTTTTACATGCCCATGGGGGACATTTTCCTATAAAGTTTTACCATTTGGGTTGTGCAATGCCCCTGCCACTTTTAAAAGAGATGTATTGGGGATCTTTGCTGACTTTATTCACAAGTGTGTTGAGATCTATATGGATGATTTTTCTGTCTATGGTGACTCTTTTGACAAAGAACTTCATAACCTGGAAAAAGTATTGATTATATGTAAGGAATCTATTGATTCCTTGAGTCATAAAAAATGTAAGATGTTGTCACAACAGGGAATTATTCTTGGGAATCATGTTTCTTCTTCAGGTATTAAAGTGGACCCGGCTAAGATTAAGGTTATCATGGAATTTCCTGCACCCCATTCACCAAAGGAGGTAAGAAGTTTTTTGGGTCATACTGGCTACTATAAAAGATATATTGAAAACTTCACAAAGATAGTTGCACCTATATAAAAATTGTTAGCTAAAGATACTAACGTTTTGTGGGATTCTCAGTGTGAAATTTCTTTCGAAATCTTGAAGAAAAAGTTGTCCACAAAACCAGTTCTGTGGGGACAACACTGGTCCCTTCCCTTTCATATTTGTATTGATGCTTCAGACACCTCTCTTGGGGATTTCATAGGATAGAAAGAGGATTAGTTATCTTATGCTATCTATTACAGTAGTAAAAATGTATCACCAGTCGAGCTCAACTACACCATCAAAGAAAACGAATTCTTAGTTGTCATACATGGTATTAATAAATTTAGACATTATATTATGGGCTATGAAACCTTTATTCACATCGACCATTCTTCCATCAAGTGTTTAATGAATAAACCCATCACAAATGATAGGATCACTAGGTGGCTACTATTGTTGCAGGAATTTAACATTACCATTGTGGATAGTCCTGGTAAAGAGAACTTAGTTGTAGATTTTCTCTCTAGGATCCATAATGATGATGACAACACCCTTGTTGATGATATTTTTCCTGACGAACATTTGTTTGTTGTTTCCACTAACATTTTGCAGTTTACAGACATAGTTAATTATCTGGCCACAGGGAAGTTTCCTCAACATCTCTCCCTAAGAGAAAAGAAGCAAATTGTCAAGAACAATGAAAATTATCCATGGATCGGGGGAGATCTAT
Source organism: Picea sitchensis (assembly GCA_010110895.2). NCBI lineage: Eukaryota > Viridiplantae > Streptophyta > Pinopsida > Pinales > Pinaceae > Picea > Picea sitchensis. The sequence continues at coordinate 29,266 of SNQJ01S0130594.1, forward strand.
TTTGTACTTGGCCTGACATGATTATTGGAATATGTGTATGAGATGATGAAACATATGACATCTTGAAATCCTACCACGATGGCCCCTGTGGAGGCCATTTCGTAGATAAAATGACTTCTTACAAGGTGCTTCATCAAGGATATTACTGGCCAACGTTGTTTAAGGACGCCATAAAGTATGTGAGAGGTTGCGATAGTTGTCATAGAATGGGTAGGCTAGTGCAAGCAGACAATATTCCCTTACAAATCCAAGTTTTTGTCGAACCCTTTGAAAGATGGGCCTTGGAATTTTTGGGGCCAATCTCTCCTTCATCACGTAAAAAAAGGTACATTTTGTTTTTCACTAATTATGTAACTAAGTGGGTAGAAGAAAAATCTCTTCGTTCTTCTAGTGAAGACTCAGTTATATATTTTCTTTATGAAGATATTTTTACTCACTTTGGCATTCCAAGAGAAATTGTGACAGATAACAGGACACAATTTACATCTAAATCAATGCAAGCACTTACTCAACAATACTAGATAAAGCATTATAAATATTCTCCATATCACCTGGAAGAAATTGGGAAAGTTGAGTCTACAAACAAGGTATTGGAATAAATCCTAACTAAGACAGTCCAATTGCATCACAAAGACTGGGAAGAAAGGATTTTGTAAGCATTATGGTCTTATAGAACTACATGGAGAAATACCACAGGCTTTACTCCATATGAGTTAGTGTATGGAAAACCTTTATGACAACTGCACAAATGGGCATAGATTTATGAGAGGCACATAAACAGAGAATATCCTAGCTCAACGAGCTAGATGAAATTAGGCAAGATGCAGTTCAACACACTATTCTGGTACATGAACAAAGAGCTATATGGCATGATAAATTCATCAATAAGAAAGTTTTCAATCCCGATGATTGGGCCCTCCTTTTTTATTCTCAATTTAAGTTATTCAAAGGAAAAATTACTACAATATGGTTAGGGCCTTACAAAATAAAGATTGTCTTCAATAATGGATTAGTCAGGATATCAACATTTGACAACCAACAACATTCTTTTGTGGTTAATGGCCATCGACTGAGCTTGTATCATAGGCCAATGTCCAAGGATAACTTGTACGAGATATTTTGCAGCAGTCTGAAATGGAGGTAGTAGGAAGGGGGTCTCCTTCCCCCTCTCCCACCTCTAATTGAATATTTTTCTTTCATCTTTTTGAATGTATGTACATAAGAAAATTAAAAAACAATTAAAAAAATAATAATAATATAACAAAATTAAAATAAAATAAAATAACAAATGAGAAAAAATAGTCTAGCCATGAAAATCAGTTTACTGACATGGTTAGACAAGGCCCTGTCTGAAAACCATCTTGCCGATGGATTAGCCCAAAATAAAAATGTCTTCTCCTCAATTTCCAAACCTTACTACATGTTCTTCAAATCATATTTTTTGTTCTCACGTCAGATGATGATGGATGCATTAAGGCTCTCCTTTTGACAACTTTCCCTCCATCGACTTCAGTACATCATCTAGGGGATCAAAGTCAAAGTCAAAGATTTGGATGGTACCTAGGGTCTTTCATACATGATGGCAAGTTTCCTCGCTAACAACAGTGGGGATTCATTAATGCCTCATGTTTGTCAGATCTTGTATTACATTCCACATCAGCTCATTAATTCATGCGCAACAATTTGTACTAGTGGAACCTTGACTCTCATCGTCATCAAAGGTGAAAATTCTCGCATTGGTTAACAACTTTCATCAATGGATGGTAATCCAATGACTTCCATCCATGTTCGACGGTAGTACATATTTCACATGGATGGGTTTGTTCTAGAAGTTTGGGTCATGGTGAAGACAAATTAGTTATGATTTGGATGATAGGTTGCAATAGTAAATGTGAATAGAAACGAAGTTGTCTACAAGGAAGTTGTGACGATTCATATTGTCTCAAAAAGAGGGGGTTGACTTCCTTCTTAGTGGGTTTCCTTCTAAATGTTGAGACTTGTTCCTTGATACAGAGCTTGGGACATGGTATGGATCTAGCTATCCATCCATTGTTTCTTCGCTTCCATTGCAGTTATTTCCATCATCACTATAATGACAGTTTGACATCAACAGTTCTATTCTCCTCTTGGTTTTTTATTTCAAATTCTAGTATTTCTAATAAGTTCATAATTCCCTAACCTTTCAAATATTCTCTAAACTAGTTTTGAGTTAAATTTGTACATAATGTATTTCTTCATTACATTTTTAATTTATAGAGCGAAGAAATAACATGTTCAGAGCATCAGTGAAGAAAACAACAGTGGTGGATAGCATTCCCGCACCCACACAGGAATTGTACTACAGGCACTGGAGTACTGTGACCACATTTTAAAAGAAAATTTTGCATAAGACAGATTATGATATCCTCCTTCAGTCTTGGGCATCTACAACATTGACACGACAACAACATCAATATCATCTATTATGAGGAAAATCTCTCTATGTCTAGGGTAAACCACAACAGATGGAAATGACTGTAGAAATAAACTCTATCCCAAAAGCATGCTATATAAACCAATATGAAAGAGAGATAAGAAAGAGGCCTACCTCGTCCAGATGTTCGATGAAGTCCAGCATTGATCACTTTGACCCAAATCTATATACCTGCAACTGTTTCTCAACAACAAAGCAAGGCAATCATATGGTGATAATACAAAAGGTTAGTACATTAGATAACATAATCCATTAATATACATAACAAATACGCCCATGGATAATAACTCAAATATTTGCAAGATATAAATTAGACGGGAAAGGATTATTTATATTAATAAATGATCAGTAGAAGTGAAAAAAGTATAGACTTCCATGTCGGTACGGTTCGGAACCTACAAACTAAGTTCCTTCCAGTTGGGCCTCCACCACTTCAATCCTCCACTAAAGGAAAGCTCATAAGAGAGAAACGATGAGGTTCTCAATCGATAAGGGAAGAGCTTGGGGAATGAACAGTATGTTCATACTTAAAGGACAAAGGGATGTAGACTCAATATGAAGTAAATAATTTCTTCAGAGTAACTTTTCTCTCAAAGTTGAATTCTTTCTCATCTTTCCATAGCTCAGAATTGGCCCATTTATAGCCTTCAAAATGGAACTGAAGGGATGATTCAGAATGTTTCCAGTATATGGAAGGCCAAGGATCATATATCTCTTATCATGACATGGAAACCTGACATTAATTTTCATTTTCTAGCACAAATACCAATGTACGTGGGATGTAGTGGAGCAACCTGTGTATACGCATGTTGTATAGTAAGCAAGATGCGTACATGTGGAAAAATATGTATTTTTGGCTCTTTATTTTACAAACAGGGATGATAAGTATGCATGGAGAAATGGGAAAAGGCCTTATGTGCGAGATTGCATAGGGTGAGGAAAATATTGCTATAATGGATGCCCCCTAATGTGTGAGGTTAGAGGACTATCTGCGATGGCCGAAATGCATTATAAACAACCCAGAAGTTGAGTGATGGGGAACCAGCTGGAAGAACTAGTTTCTCATTACATTCTGCAGTGACTTTGCATAATGGTTGCCAAATAGAATTACATTGTATATCCATGCTAAAATATACCAAACAAGACTCTGTGGCCGTGAATAGGAAAATACAAATGCAGTTTCATGCCAATAGTTGTCATAGTCACAAACAAGGCCCAGTAGAACCAGTCTCAAAACCAATTTGAATATATCTGTATACAATGGAGTACAATCTGATATCCCATGATCACTGAAGTCATATAGGTACTGGTCCAATGAAAAGGAAGCAAGAACTCAGGAAAGTTGCGGCCACATAGTGATGTCCTCCAGTCTTCTACAAAATCCACCAAGGGTGCAATTCTACATCACGTGAATAAAGGAGTTGAGTTCAAACACAATGAGACATTGTTTGATTACCGGTCATTAAGGTATACCGTTAACAAATGCGAGACATCCTACCGATAATTAAATTAGGTATCAAATCACCAAGTACATTCTTACAAGTGTGAATAGAGGATTCGGTGTCGAACACCTGAAGAATCCATCGATCAGGAGACATTGATGTATTCCCAATTGTCGATGGCGAGAGAACCTGCCACTAATGAATGCAAACCTCAAGGTACTCATAAGACTCTAGGTCCCATTTCCAGAATAGATGAGTTGAAGTCGATGGAAAGAGACTCGCTAAAAGGAGAGAATTAAGGCATATCTCATCAGTCAGCACGAGGTACAAAGCAGGAGCTTCATGATTTGGTGGAAATCGGACGAAGAACATGTTCACGAACCAATGACATTGTGCGTATTTTGTGTGTGTCAAGTGCAAGCGGTACACAAAAAAGACCCTCTGAATAGCAGCCAATGATGAAAATTGCTTACAAAGGCGAGAAAACTACCAATAAGGGTAATGGCATCCATGACACTGCATGAATCCTAATGTGTGAATATATGTCTTACCATCGAACACAAGGGAAACCACCCATTCAACGACCAATGATGAAATGTTGACTGTTGGATTCAAGGTTTCCTACTAATGAAGCAAGTAGGAACATGGTGCATGATAGGACTATAGTATCATGTGACTGTGAGACAAACTGAGGTTATGGTCGACATGCAAAGTCAATAGTTATGAGAAGTGGCTGATACAGGTTGATTGACTTCCTTTGAATAAGAGCATGAAATATATGGAGGACTCCATAAGCATAGACCCGATGATAAAACCATGAGATGCAGGAGGCATCAATAAAACTCTCTATAGGGACTGGAAGAGTAACTAGTCAGTAGAATAGACTCTTAAATGAGCTCAGCTTCCTAAGGCCATGCTAATCCAAAAATTATGATGACAAATGGGCTCAATAACTTTGTGCTTTGTTCAAAGGCGACACGATTGCAGAAATTAAATATATCCCAAAATCATGCTATATAAACCAATATGAAAGAGAGATAAGAAAGAGGCCTACCTCATCCATATGTTCGATGAAGTCCATCGTTGAGAACTTTGACCCAAAGCTATATACCTACAACTAGTTCTCAACAACCAAGCAAAGCAATCATATGGTGATAATATAAATGGTTAGCACATTAGATAGCATAATCCATTAATATACATAAAAAAATACACCCATGGATAATAACTCAAATATTTCCAAGATATCAATTGGACAGGAAAGGAGTATTTCTATTAACAAATGATCAACAGAAGTGAAAATATTACAGACTTCAGTGTCAGCACGGTTCGGAATCAAGAAACTAAGTTCCTTCTAGCTGGGCCTCCACCACTTCAATCCTCCACCAAAGGTAAGATCATAAGAGAGAAACAATGAGGTTCTGAATTGATAAGGGAAGAGCTTGGGGGCTGAAAACTGTTTTCAGACTTAAAGGACAAAGTGATGCAGACTCAATATGAAGTAAATAATTTCTCCAGAGTAACTTTTCTCTCAAAGTTGAATTATTTCTCCTCTTTCCATATCTCAGAATTGACCCATTTATAGCCTTCAAAATGGAACTAAAGGGCTGAGTTAGAACGTTTCCAGTATATGGATGGCCAAGGATCATAGATCTCCTATCATGACATGGAAAACCGACATTAATTTTCATTTTTTGGCACAAATCCTAATGTACGTGGGCAATATTGGAGCAGCCTGCGTATACACATGTTGTATAGTAGGCAAGATGCATACATATGGAAAAATATGTATTTTTGGCTCTGGATTTTACAAATAGGGATGATAAGTCTACATGGTGAAATGGAAAAAGGCCTTATGTGCGATATTGGATAGGGTGAGACAAATCTTGCTATAACATCATCATCATCACTTCCGGTATCCACATGAATTTTGCATCTACATTTAAAATGGGTAATGACTTTTAAAGGTAAGATTGATTTTAGATTCTAGTCAGTTTATTAGGAACAAAGGATGTCATTTTAACAACTTCTCATGCCAATCTAAATCATCCTTATTACTTAGCCTTCAAATTTCGATCATTCATGTATTGTGCAGTCATCAAAGCTATAATTCATATGTGCAGCATAATGATTGGCCATCCCTATATTTCTTGTCGTACGAACTGTATCTCTATTCGCCCATATCACCCAATATTTTACCCACTCATACGCATTGTCTCTATTCCAAGGGTGATTGATTCATGTAAAAAACTCAAATTCATGCAAAACCCCACTTTATCCATGAACATTGGTATTGATTTTCTCATAAGGTAAATCGGGAATGTTTGAATGATTCCCATTAAGTTTGCATGAGTTTAAATTATTATTCCCATACCGAGTCGACTCACCATCATTACCATGAAGGGAATTCATATTACCCCATCGAAAAGATAAATGGCACACCACAGTGATTCCATATATGGATAAAGTCATTATCTCGATCGCCTTTCACTCTGTATCCAACCTATGCTAAAATCACCACTTTCAATGAGAGATTATCTGCATTCATAGACCACACCCTCCTCGTTCCTCTAAGTGTTCTTCACCCGCCTCGACCCTCTCAATGTTCTTTAATTCGGCTTGGGTGAAACCTTCATCCAAACCTATATTCTATCATGGTGGTATACCACCATGAACCCATTTCTTGGCAAGTGCTTGAAGCTATACCAGAGTATCATAAGTGAAAGAAAATGTTTAAGGAAGAAGGTTGGCATCTCTTCTTCGCCAAATTTTGGGGGGTTAATGAAAGGGTTTCCCTTCAGCCCGTGCAGAGCTTTGACGGGCGATTGGATAGGGTCGCAGATTTAGAAATAGAAGTTACTAGGGAAACCCTAGACAATGTCACAGGCCTCCCCAGGACTGGAGAATATTGGTTCAATAAATTGACACTTGGAATGGAAATTTGCAACCGGTTTCTGAAGGCGAAAGACCAAAATGCGAATTGGGAAAAGGGAGTCCCAAGGGAATACATCATGGATTACTGGAAAGAACCGTTGGTAATTTTGAAGAGGTACTTAACCTGTGAGGGAATGTATTCCCTCACATACCAGTATCATGTTCGAATTTTACTTCATTTTTAATCCAAAGAACTAATACATTTCCCCTATTGTCTGTACAAATGTCTAGAAAATATGTCTAAGATGGTAAGAAGGAATATTCAAAACCCTCAAAGTAACCTTTACCATCATGGATTAGTTAAAATGTTGGTAGAATCCAAGCTCTGTAAAATAAATAAAACATGGGATCAATTCTTGGGTGAGAATGTATTTATAGACCAGATACCTGTGGTTGTGGAAGAGGGGCCGAGCAATTTGGGCAAATGACAGAAAAAGGAAAGAATACATGTGGTAGTGGAAAAGGAACCAATAAATCTAGGTAAACAACAGGAAAAGAAAAGAATACCTGTGGCAATGGAAGAGGAACTGAGAAAATTGGGTAAAAAACAGAAAAAGGAAAGAGCCAGAAACGGTAAGTCAGAAAAGAAGGCAACGATGGTCAAGCCACTATTTGTGATCCCTCTAGTTCATAGGGTCACCCGTAATATGGAAAAGCAAGAAACCCCAAATATTTTTGGACTAGACCCCATGTACCCACAGGCTACAACAAATGAGGATCCAATTCTTGTTGATCATGAGGACACCTTTCCCATCGCAAAAATTTTCAGAGTTGTTAAACACCCCAAACCCGTGGAACAATATCAGCCATATACATAATTCACATGCCATAACGACCAATAAATGAGTGATCATGTCGAACCAGACACACTATTAGAGCCACAAGTACAATTTTCCACCCCCGCGGGAGAAGGGGGGTGTAATGACGGAATGTTAAAATATGTACATCAGACTGCAGATAAGAAACAAAATCTTGGGACTCCAAAAACTCCCAACATAGTTGTTCCTGGACCTTCTAAGAAAGGATTTGAATATTGTGAGGGTTCAAACATCTTGATGGATGAGTCTTTTATTTAAATTCCTATGGAGAGGATGTTGGAAGATTGTTTGTTGTCATTGATGTCAACCCTAGTCATGGGTTTTGGACCGCAAGATTGATAAAGGTATTTGTACATGAAGGACAGTGCACATGCATATACAACACCCATGAATGGATAGTATATATCATGTTGTTTCCGGTGGTATGTGGCACGTCATGTGGATCCTCATGGTTGAGCAGAAATGAATTTTTGAAGATGACAAAGTGAATTGAAGAAGGAAGTACATGTAGGCCCTGAAGATAATTAAAGAAAAGAATTACAAAATAAGAAAGTGTCAGGTCGGCCCTAATGTTAAAAGGAA
>SNQJ01S0130597.1:0-11835 GCA_010110895.2 Picea sitchensis
AAAACCACCCATTTGGATGGAAAACATGGGACTATCCAATAAATAATCCCCCATATTCAGCTTAATACTATGGCACTTCCCAAAACAATTTTTGGTACCTCCATATAAAATCATTACTTGAAACTATGGTGTTGGATATACAAAGAAATTGAGATACTTTGCTAATTTGTAATTGATGAAGTTATGGGTACCACCAAAATCTATCAACATTGTTACCTTTTTCTTTTTGATATATCCTTCTATCTTAAGGGTTTGTGGAGTATTGATGTCGACCAATGCATGATAAGATATTGTTGGAGTATTCTCTTCTAGCTCTAGATCTTGTGATGGTTCTAATTCTTGATCTTCTTCCTCTTCATTGTACATGTAGAATACTTTCTTCTCGCCACATTTATTCCCCTTACTATACTTGTTGTAACATTTAAAACATGGTCCCTTTTCTCTTATTTAATCCATTTGTTGAGGTGTCAAACTTGTTGGTTTAGGAGAGGTAACATGGTGCTCTATATAGTTATTAGTAGCCACCATTCTAGTAGCCATATTTTTGTTTTCCACTTTCCTTTCCATACTGAAATATTTCTCTAGGAATTTAGGTTCGAAGAGATGCACCTCATGTTGAATGTTATCCTTTAAAGTACCCATAAAAATATCTAACAAATTATCCTCGGGAATGTTCTTTACTCTGAGACTGATCTTTTGGAATTGTTGAATGTGCTCTTTAATTGGACCTTTTATCGAAGATTTATCAATTGACTAAAGAATGCATTGCTCTTAATATCCCCATAATGTGATATCAATTCATCCATAAAAATGGACCAAGAGATAATAGAATTTTTTTTTCTTTCACAAGCTATCGATGCCACACAAATCGATATTTTTCCAAATACAAGGATGCAATAGGTACCTTTTGTAATCCTGGTGTTTGGTGTAGATCAAATAATTTCTCCATTTGGAATATCCATGTTATAGGATCTTTACCATCAAACTTCCTCATATCGATCTTTGGAAGTAGTTCCTTGGTGTCGCATTGAAACCTTGATGATGTGGATATTGAAGTAATGAATGATTTTGAAATTCAATATTTGTGCTCTCCAACTGTGGTAAAATACTCCCCATATGTGATTGAGTCTCAGCACCATTGTTCTCCTTATTTTCATGATTTCCTTGGATCTCCATATCCCTTTTAGGGTTCCTCTATAAGAGCATGGCTTCTATGGATTTTTTCATTTAATTCGTGGATTTTTGTATTCCATTCATGAATCTTTGCATTTCATTCATGGATTTTTGTACTTCTTCCTTATTTTCATTCATGGATTTTTGTACTTCTTCGTTATTTTCATCCATCTTAATTTCCATTTTTTATATCTTCTTTTCCATATCTTGAATTTTTCTTTGTGTGTTTACCAACTCACTACTTGTTATTGACCTAACACTCCAATCATTAAGTTGGTCCTCCAATTTGGATATCTTGTTATGTATCTCCTCATTTTCTTCATGAGTTATAGATGAAATTTCTAGAGGTTTAATTGGTGTTGAATTATTTTTTGGAGCCATGTGGGGTAAAAATAATAATACTCCTCTATTTTCTCTTTATCACAAATTTAGAATCACCAAAAACAGATCCTCCAATAAAATGTTATGCCAATTGTAAGTTACGTACCTTTAAAACCCTTAATTTGGATTCTGTTTGGATGGTTTACCTTTGTCCCGATATATATATGAACTTTGAACCCTTTTGAGTATGAAATTTTAGTTTATCATACTCTGATATGATTTCTTGAACTCCTAGAAACTTCACAGTCTGAATATTCCCTAATAAAAATTTATAGCAAAAATACCAAAATGTCTTGTTTAAGACTAATTTCAGGATTACTAAACAACCCCAACTTCCATGAAATATATCTCACAAATTATAATGATTCAAAATCTAAAAAAATCCACATGGAATTTGCTATTTCTCCTCGAGATTCTAAAAATTTCAGATTTGGAAACTTCATAAAAAAAAAAATTACAATGACAATTCCAAGCCGACTCTTTTAAAATTGATTTCAGGATTAGTCATAAGCCTTGTATTCCATGGAATATATATTTGAAAGTGTAGTGAAACATAATCTGAAATTTGGACCACCTACACTAGGAGATGTCTCCTCGGTTTCCACAAAATTTCACGATACAAAATCTCCCATAAAAAAAATTATAGCGAAAATCCCAAGATGACTCGTTTAAAATGGAATTTAGGATAAGTCAAAAAACCTATATTCCATAGGCCATATCTACGAAACTGTAACGACCCAGAACCTAAATTTTTTATGACAGGTACCTTGAGTTGTCTTCTAAATAAACTCCAAATTTTGTCATCTGAAGCGGCAAAAAAACAATTATAGCAAAAATTCCAATATGATTTGATTGAAGAAGCAAAACCCTAGGATCAATGCTCTCACCAAATGTTATGATCCAATGCCTTAAAAATGATAAGAATTCAATGGATACAATCCAATTCAAGGGGGAAACCTCCTTTTATAATATATCCAATTCATAATACAATATGAGATGAGATAATATTATCATAAGACTAGGTCTCCTTGGTGTATATATATAGGAGACAAAGGTTACAATTATAATGAAATGGTACAATGAAAGGTTCTAGCCGACCTACTAATATAACACTAAAAATGTAGTAACCCATTTATAGGTCTTCATAATGGGTTTTATGCTTAAAATGGGGCTTTGTCTAGGGCTTAACATAATTGGAGCACAATAAATATTAGAGTACAAAAGCCACTAGAATACTAGGTCATGGAAGTGATTTCATATTAATAATGAGAAATGAAATAAGGGAAAGACTCAAAAAACAAGGGTAGATTTAAAAAGGAAGTAAAGGAGGATGGGAAATTGATTAGTACATCAAGACTAGAGGATATAACAAGGGACATCAATCAATGAATTATATTGACAAACCCTTACACTATCCCTATTCCTCTAATGTCTACATTATTCAAAGTTTTAGTAGTCGAAGGATTCCTTGTGAAAATTGTCTTCAGGTCAAGTCCTTCACTTAGTTTCCCTTTTTCTTCCACCATGTTAAAAACATAATTGAGTATGACCTTAGCATATGTACCTTTAAAATTGTCTTCAATCATCAATTATGTAAATTTATCTTCAATCAATGATTTTCTTAATTTGTCATGTATTATTTGTTGGGGTTGCTAACCACTTCCATCCCTCTAACTATGTCACCCAATGTTGTTATTACTAATATGTCCTCACAGTATTGTTCTCATGACGTGTCATACTAAGAGGTGCCCTCTCTAAATCCATTTATCTATCCAAGGATAGGGACCTCATTAGGGAAACATAAATTGATATAACAAGTCTAACGACATTTGGCTTTAAGGGGGAAATGAATAACATATGCATGACAATAACCATTAAAAGGGGAGGAAGTGGCATGGACCATAGTGACCTGGTTTGAAATGTTGATTTCTCTCACCAAAACATTAATCATAGGAGTTTGAGAGCTGAGAGGGGAGGAAGTGTAAATAATTTGCAATTTGAGTAGAAAGTAGGAGAAATATCCTCCACTACTACTTTATTATAGCTTGCTAACATGTGGCATTGATTATATTAGGTTGCTTTGAATTACAAACAACAATGTATATGAGAATTTGTTAAAATTTGTTATGTACCTTAGATCTAAAAATGCTATCACATCCAAGACATCCAAGAATACCATGGAAAATCTCCTTTACTTGATTATATAACAATATCCTCGAGGTAGGGAAACATCCTAAAATTTATCCTTTTATGGAAGGAATCCACTCTCATTTACTTGTCTTTTAAGGTTGGGTGGCCTCTCAATGAGCTAAGCTCAAAATAAAATAAACTCCACACCTCTCATAAGGTTGACTCCATTATTATCTATAACTAACAAGAGAACTATAATCATAACAACCTCCTAACTACCTAGTGGACCTTCTTTAATGAGGTCGTGTTACATTTATTTAATGATAACTACCATAATGGAATTTATTTAATAATAAAAAATCATAGTGGACCTAGTCCACTTTACATTGAATGGCATCCATTATTACTACTCTACTATGGGCTCTTTGGTCCCCCATTATGTCCATAGGGAGGATCCCAACATTCCACCCCCATTAGAAAATTGTTGCCCTCGATGTTTATTGTGGGGAGGTACAACCATAAACTAGGGTCCCATGTACAAGTTCTACCCAACATGCTGAAATATTCTAACAAGCTCCACCATAAACCTGGGTTCCATGTATGAGTGTTAACCAATATGTTGAAGTAGGCAATTTCCCATGTGCAATTACCAACTGCAGTACTAAAGTAATCGAAGGAGCTCATCCATAAACTTAGGTCCCAGATCCAAGAGTTCATGTTGAATCCCCACTAGATATGCCTGAGCTCAATACGTGGTTGAAAATGGTGCTCCAAATGCCTAACATAGTCATGTATATCCAAATATATAGATCCAACCATACCCAAAAATTTGTCTACATAAGTGAAAAAGGTCAAATGTGGATTTGAGAGGCACACTACTACAATAGAATAAGCAAGATGAAAACTAGTAATCAAAATTGGCTATTGACTTCCTTCCATGATGTTCTCTACATAAGGTGGAGTAGAGTCATCAAATAGAAGGTGAAAGTAGTTTTCATCCCATAAATAGTAACTATCCATGTACCAGTCACCACAAGCATCCTCTAAATCATACCAGATATATCTTTCTCAGTTATAATCTTCATTGATGAAAGGATATGTGGTGCCAATAATACGGGTCTCCTCAAATCGATGGAGTATCTCTTTCATATGTTTGCTTCCCTTATACAAATCCCGAATAACTTTTCTCACCAACATTCGTTCCTCCAATGGCATGTTCGACCACATTACCATTCTTCACTTTTATTAGGGTTCGAGGGCATAAATTCGCAAGGATTGTGATGCACTAGATATTGATCATAAGCATGACACACAATATGTCAAAATCAAAGCCCCAAAAATCCTCTTTTTAGTGGTGTTGATCTACTGGCAATCTGAGCACCCTAACAAAAGATATATGCTCTACATTCCACATAGTCATCACACTAAAAACCCTAAAATTACTTATTTTAAACTAGCGACATCTTTACTTCCCAAAATTTGATTTGAATGATGCTTTTTTGAACTTGGGTGATTTTCCAAGAGGAACTCAAATATAGCGTTGGCTTCTTCAAATTCTATTCATAAAGCTACATTAATTTATATGAGTGTCATGACCCTCTTTTTCCCTTTGAAAACCTGCAAAATAAGAAAACAAACAAATCTTCTTCTTTTTTCCCAAGGAAGAGCTATGTTACCACATGTTATGTACTTTAGATATGAAAAATCTATCATGTACAATGTATCCAAAAATACCATAGAAAATCCCATTTACTTGATTATATAACAATACCCTTAAGGTATGGCAACACCTTATAATTAATCCTTTTATAGAAGGAATCCACTCATGTTCACTTGCCTCTTAAGGTTGGGTGACCTTTCAATGAGCTAAGCTCCAAATACAATAAACTCCACACCTCTCATAAGGAGGATTCTATCCTTATTTACAACTCAAGAGAACCCTAATCATAGCAACCCCCTAACTACCTAGCGGACCTTCTTTAATGAGGCCCTCTTACATTTATTCAGTACCAATTACCATAGTGGGATGTATTTAATAATAACAAGAACAGTGGACCTAGTCCACCTTACATTGAATGGCCTCCACTATTATTACCCCATTGTGGACCATTTAGCCCACCATTACACTCCTAAGGAGGATCCCAACATATCCACCCCCCTTAGAAAATTGTTGCAACACACTCAATATTGATCGAAAAATATTTTGTGAGGAATGAAAAGAAATATATAGGATCCTTCACACCTTAGGATAAAAAAACCCTTAAGGTAGGGAAACACCCTACAATGATCCTTTTATGGAAGAATTCACTCCTTATCACTTGTCTCTTAAAGTTGGGTGACCTCTCAATAAGCTAAGTTCCAAACACAATAAACTCCAGACCTCTCATAAGGAGGACTCCATCCTTATTTATAGCTAACAAGGGGACCTTGATCAAAACAACCTCCTAACTACCCGGTGGACCTTCTTTAATGAGGCCACATTACATTTATTCAATACTAATTAACATAATGGGACTTGTTTAATAATAACAAACGTAGTCGACCTAGTCTACCTTACATTAACTGGCCTCCACCATTATTACTCTGATGTTCCCTTTGGCCCTACATTACACCCCCTAGGGAGGATCCCAACAATCCACACCCCTTAGAAAAGTGTTGCACTCAATGCTTGTTGTCAGGAGGTACAACCATAAACGAGGGTCCCATGGATGAATGTTGATTGCAACGCTGAAATAAGCCAAGGAACCATGGCCCCATGTACTATTGAAAACCACCATGCTGAAGTAGTCCAACAAGCTCCACCATAAACTTAGGTCCCATGTACAATTGCTAACCATCATGTTGAAGTAGTCAATGTCCCATGTTCAAGCACGAATTGCAATACTGAAACAATCTAAGGAGCTCATTCATAAACATGGATCCCATGTTAAAGAGCTCATGTTGACTCCCCATTAGATATACCTAAGCTCAATATATGGCTAAGAATGGTGCTCCAAATTCCTAACACGGTAATGTGGATCCAAATATATAGATCCAACCATATCCAAAAAAAAATCCACATAAGTGTAAAACGTTAGATGTGGATTTGGAAGGCGCACTACTACTGGAGAATAGGCAAGATGAAAGTTGGTAGTCATAATTGGTTCTTGAATTCCTACAACATTGTTCTCCATATAAGGTGGAGTAGAGTAATCATATAGAAGTTGGAAATAGTTGTTTTCCCAAAAATTACAATGTCCATGTAGCATTCCCCACAAGCCTTATCTAAAACATACCAATCATAACATATGTTATTTTTATACCCATATGCAAGATCACTCCAAATTTCCATCCTTTGGATTACTTCATAGGCTTCATGTAATTTTTGTATTCAGTTCTCCATTTAGAGTCGCACTGCACGAATTCCTTCAGGGGGTTGAAATTTTACTACTTTGTGTAACTATTGTTTGATTTGCTCTTTATAATCCATGGCCTCTTTAAGAAAACTTATAGGAGGGATTTTTTCCACATAATCTACATATATCACTATATATTCCTCAATGAGGGGGGCTAATATATCCTTATAAAATGCCATAAGCCATTGTAAGTATTAGAGCTAGGGTATTGAGCGATGAAATTTGTAAGGGTTGTAGCACACCCAATATTGATTGGAAGTATATGATATAATATACCAAATCAAAGCCCAAAAACCCCTCTTTCCAACAACATTAGTCTAGTGACAATCCGAGCACCCCGTCAAATTTTATAAACTCTGCGGTCCACACAACCATCACAGAAAGCCCTAAAATAACAGATTTTAAATCAATGATATCTTCACCTAGCGAACTTCGATTTAGACAAAAAAAAATTAACTCGACTGCCTTTTCGAGAGGAACTCATATATACAACTGTTTTCTTCAAATTCTACAAAGTAATCTACAAAAATTGATATCACTATCGCAACCCTCTTTTCCCCTTTAAAAACCTGTAAAATTAAAATTAAAATCTCTTTAGGGCCCAATAAAGATCTCTCATACCAGGGGAGGCAGGTGCGGGAGGGGTTCTTTTCAGCCCTAGAGGACAAAGGATGCTAACATATTCTTGGAATCTAGGAACTACCACAAACAATTTAGCAGAGGCCTATGCACTCCTCAAAGGGACCCAAATAGCAAAGGATTGTTAAATAAACAAGCTGATCATAATAGGGGATTCCAAAACGATCATCAGGTACTTCATCAAAATCACACACCCAAAGAACTCATCTCTTAAAAGAATCATTGACAGAACCAGGAACACAATCTCGAGCATGCCCCCCTTCTTCTATCATGTCCAAAGAGCCAATAACTGGAGAGATAATGAACATGCTAACAAAGCCATAGGAAAAAGTACATGCCACTTGGAGCTTCGAGGTAGGCTCGAGTTTCTAGCCACCCCTTAACCTCTCTAATGCCCCAACTCAAACGCGTTGGCATTCCACCCAACAACCAATCTCATTTGGCTCTCCAACACAACAACAGGTCAGGAAGAACTTCTGACAAACCTGGGGGATCAGTGTACTTCGCCAAATCTAGGATGGGGAGAAGAAGTACGTCACAGCATGCGAAGTTGGATTATCAGTGCAACAAAAGGGTTACTCCCCATGGGAGCCTGCACATGAGGTCACTCCAACCTCGATCCTCTCTCTCTCACCTTACCCTTCCATTAATGGCACTCGCGCTAACGGAATGGGAAACGATTGATGTAAGGCTCCAACGCACGCGAAATTTGGAAAAGCAATACACCTCACCCCATAGGCATCATATTGCATGCACAAGAACGGATGTCACATGGGGATTACAGGGAGGACAACGCATGATTCAATGTTTATACACCCACAGGAATGCAAGAGAGTTAAAAAGAATTACAGGAGATAGGAAGAGCCCCGAAGCTCCAAGCCAATGTTCAGACCATAGGAATCACAGGACAGAAACAAATAAGGTGGAGGCCACAACTCAAGAATGCGACGACTGGATTGATCGGCCAAAACAGAGTAACAGGCATAGCCAAAGCGAAGGAATTCAACAAAGAAAGAGGAAAAGGATCCAATTGGTATTGGATTCACTGATCTGCATCCCAGACAGAAGAGAAGAAGCCCCAGGACGCAGGACCAGAGCCTAGCAACAGTTGTAAGGCCTTCGCCCAGGAAACAACAATGGAATTGCAGGAGCAATCTACACCAAAAATCTCAAAAAAATCACGACATTCACTGGAATTGCCAAAATGGAACAACGCCCAGGACAGGACGACCGAGAGGAGGAAATGGTGGACGGAAATTTCATCACTACCCAACATCTAGCCATGAGACTGGATTCACACAGCACCACCCTAAGCTTCACTATGGAAATTTTGTCACAACACCGGGCCCTGATCAACCAGCTCCAAGACGAGGTCGACTTCTTGAGAAGACAAGGTGAAAGACTTGAGGAATTACATGGAACCAAAATCCGGGACGTAGCAGGACAAAGCCAAAGTGAAGAATGCGGGAGCAGAGACGTCCCGATCCTGCCAGACTTGAACGTATCCCTGGACATGCCTCCAGAAGAAGCTCCAGCTCAAGCTCCAAAGGAAAAGAAGCAGTAAGATTGGCCAAAAGACAAAATTTTGCAATTATGGCTCGATTTAAATAAGCACATACTGTAAACAATAGCTAGACTAGTTAGTTTTTGTTAAATATCAGTAGCAGTTTTTGGAACAGGCCCATGTAGTAAGCTATCTGAAATACTAGTTGTTGGGCTCCAACCCAACGCCCCTCTTTGTAATTAGCGACTCCGGTCGTGCCTTTTTATATATAAATATCATCTTTCAGTTTTCTGTAAAAAAAAAAATAAAGAGCTCTCATACCACTTGTTATAATCCTTACCCAAAGAAATTGAATCACAAAAGAAATATATATAATGCTTCACACTTCCTTAATATTAAAAACCCTTAAGGCACGTAAACACCTTACAATGATCCTTTTATGGAAGGAAACCACTCTTATTCACTTGCCTCCTAAGGTTGGGCAACCTCTCAATGAGTTAAGCTCCAAATACAATAAACTCCACACATATCAGAAGGAGGACTCCATCTTTATTTATAGCTAACAAGGGAACCCTAATCATAACAACCTCCTAACTAATTATTGGACCTTCTTTCTACCACTTGTTAAGTACCTTGGATCTAAAACTGCTACCATATAAAAGATAACCAAGAATAAGATAGAGAATCGCCTTTACTTGATTATATAAAAATACTGATCCAGGTGGATCAAAAACTGCTTGAAAATACTCAAATGCAGAAAAGGAGGATCTAGTAATGACCCAGAAGTCTCAGAAGGGTCCCTAGGCTTAGAAAAATGCTTAAAAATAAAATTTCTTAGAATTGGATGAAACCAACGCCATTGCGTTCGGCTCGTTCTCCTGATTCCGGTGATATATTTACTTTCTCAAACGGAGCTCGTATGAAGAAGTTATGACACTCTGAAGTTTTTCAAAAACATTGACAAAAAGTCAAACAGTCAGCAGACCGTACTGATGACGTCAGCAGTACAGATGTTGACGTCAGATTGACACGTGGTAGCCTGAGAATGTGACACATGGCAGGCCGTACAGAGGATGACATCATCCGTACAGACGATGATGTCAGCAGGATATGTGGCAGGCCGTACAGGTGACACGTGGCAGGGTCGTACAGGTGATGACGTCAGCAGTACGGATGATGACATCAACATGACACGTGGTAGGCCATACCAGTGACACATGGCAGTGTCTTACAGGTGATGATGTCAGCAGTACGGATGATGACGTCAGCATGACACGTGGCAGGTCGTACCGGTGACACGTGGCAGGGTCGTACAGGTGATGACGTCAGCAGTACGGATGATGACATCAGCAGGACACGTGGCAGGGTCGTATGGATGATAATGTCAGCAAGGCCTATGGCATTAGCCAATGAGAGCCTGACACATGGCCCAATCAGAAGGTGCCACATGTCCCCTTCTAGAAGCCCAGCAGTTTGGCGGATTCAGCCAAATCTGTAGGATTTCCGCAAAATCTGGCGATTATCGCCAAATCTGAAGGAGGTTCGCTAAATTTGGTGAACTAGTTAGTGGCTCTGCTTATTCAGCCGGACACGCAAAGCGAGGCAGGGGAGTTGGTAGACACTGCATTGGAATCCGTGCCAGGAAATGTCACAGGTGACCTGCTCAGAAATAGGTCGACTTTATACTCAAAAGTTGCAGAATTTCGAGAGGATTCTGAATATGCTCTATGTTTCTTCATCAGAGTAGTCGAACAACAAAGTGCCTCCAGAAGAGGAGTGGGCATGCTTTTCGAGGCTATATAGATCTGATAGGCAAAGGCTACATTGGAATCTGTGCCAGGAGGTGTCTCAGGCGAACTGCTTAGAAATAGGTCGACTTTATACTTAAAAGTTGCAGAATTTTGAGGGAATTACAAATATGCTCTATGTTTCGTCATCAGAGTAGCCGAACAGAAAAGTGCCTCCAGAGCCCATTTGAGCAAGCCAAGCATACTCGAGTTTACAGTCAAAAGTTGCAGAATGACATTTTCCAGCCACCTATGATGTTTGTTTCTGCCCAGAATTGCAGATCTGAAAGTTGGTTTTTGAGAGCTCTTATGTAAGTCTTTTCTTTGTAATTTTTAAGCATTTGAGATTAATTAAAGAGCGGTCTCACTGTTGGAGTGGACCCAGAGACGTAGCCAGGAAGTCTGGTGAACTCTGTTACCAAATCTTGTTCATAGATGTTTTGTTTACATGTTTATGTGCTCATATGCTTGATGGATATTCTTTAATTTTGCATTACAAAGATGGTTAACAGTTAAAAATTTCACATGCAAATAATGGTTAAAAGATCTTGAATTTTAGATCAAGTAAAATTTCCAGATCAAGTTGGTATCAGAGCGAGGTTAACCATTGCTTTGTGAGTTGATGTTAACAAGATCCAAGCTTCAACGTGGTGAAGGAGAACTTGAAGAGTTCAATCTAGAGATTGGATCAAGAAGAGGAAGGATGTCTTCACCAAAAGGAGAAGAAGCAGCTTCTTCTATCCCTTCTGAAGGGGAATTTCTGAAAGCTTTCATGAGAATGCAAATGATGGTAGAGGAGCTCTATCAAGATTGAAAGAAAGGTGAA
>SNQJ01S0130604.1:0-10459 GCA_010110895.2 Picea sitchensis
TTTATTATTTAAATAATTTATTTTGTATCCACTTTGACTCATAGTACACTCATCACTTCACTTTATTATTTAAATAATTTCTTCTTTGCAACCACTAAACCACTTTCCTTATTTTAGGTATAACCCACTTCTAACCACTTGTCCACTTAGTAATTTCTCCATTAAATTTATTATTTAAATAATTTATTTTGTATCCAATTTGACTGATAGTACACTCATCACTTCGCTTTATTATTTAAATAATTTCTTCTTTGCAACCAATTTGGCTACTTTGGCCTTTTGGGGCTTCTAGATGACTCATGAGGGTTCTCCAAACTCACATCGGAATAACTCTCTAATTGTGAGGAGTTATGTGACATTCCACATACCACCGGAAATGGCATGACATGTAATATCCATCTAGAATATTCTTACCTATAAATTCATTGATCTTCATTCCCTTATACCTCAAAAAATCTCGGTTCCCTTACCCATACCTTTGTGCTACCAAAATTTCTTCAAGGGTTGGCATCAATGAAAACCAACCCAATTAATCAACATAATTTGCACCGCCGATATCAAATTGGAGGAAATATGGATTGTTTATCTACTATCTATCAATGATTAATGATTGAATATTTATTTTGTAAACCATAATTTACCCATCAAGCTTCCTGACCCATGATCATCGAACAACGACCATTTTTCTTCACAAAACAAAAGTTTCCCATCAACCTCACCAATCCTCGATCATAGAAAAATGACCATTGGTGAATTCCTTTGACGACTAACTTAGTTACAATTTTCTGAACCCCAACCATCGACCATTGGCCATCTCTTGTCCAACATGAAAACTATGCTGACATGGAATGACTCATGGATGATGACAAGGAATGGCACATCATCCAACAACATCAACTTGTTTGACGTGGAATGACACATGGAAGATAATATGACATGACACATCACCTCCTATTTCCTTCATCGGTGATCGACCACTTCTCTTGGAAGAATTTAAACATCCCACTAATTTTACACACCCCTAACCATCAACGATCAACAATCACAGATTTCCTTTGGAGGCATGAAATCCTTTGCCAAAACTTATCAAACCCCAATCGGATATATATTTTGGCCAAAATAACTCTTCTCTAAACTTGTTGATCCAACCATTATCCATTGATGAATTCTTTTGGTGAAATCTAACACTTAGAAATTTCGGATAAAAACTGAGTGAATTTGGATAGTTGATCTCCTACTAAAAAATGGTCTTGACCGTCAATTCTTCTCCAACCTTCCAACCTATGAAACTGATACATAACGTCGATCTGTCTCATTCTCTCAATAAACAAAACAAATCTTGATCATAGATATGGAAATCCCACCAAAATTTGAAACCCTATAATTTTTTAAATTTATCAAGGGTGAATCTAGGTTGTTGATCTTGATATCGAACATGACCTTGACCATAGATTCACTTAACTCTTCCTAGTTCTACAAAAACCATTAAAAATCAAATATTTTTTACTTTCCAAGTCAAATTCATCTCTTCAACTATGAAAATTGAATCCTTTAACTTCTTAGACAATTTTGATACATTTAATTCGGATCTTGTTCATGAAATTGGGGGATCTCTCTCTAATTTTTCTGGTTTTCCCCAAATTCGCATAGACTCAAATATTCAATAGATAATTTTCCCAATTCACACTCATCCTTACCCATACAAGTCTGGTGTTTGAACTAGAATATATGATACCAATATTTAACATACCCAACCACCAGTAGGTTGTCAACGCTACTTCAAATCACACTTCTAGAAGTAATTTTGAATTATGATAACAATTAATTAATAAATAAGCAAGGAAGAAATGAAATGATCACACATGCAATAATCAATATTCATGCTCGAATTAAAAATAATGCTTCATCATTCCATCCATAACATTAACCAACAAGAAGACACATTATAAATACATATCTCAAAGATAATAATTAATACACAACGAAAATAAATATACAAGCAAAGGCAACCATGATAGAAAGTATTTATATTAAAGAAAACAAATCACCAATTGGCTATAAACGAAGGATGTTCCACCCAACCTTAGAATTTTTTTTTCCAAGTCTCAACAACAAGTCACCCCTGAGCCAGGCCTATGAATCCACAAAGATGGGTTCCAGAGTGATAGATGGATTCTCAAAATAGTCAACACTCAAGTTCTCATAGGTTTATCAACACACAATAATCCAAAGTAAGGAAACTCTCTTCTCTCCACCCTGCACCTCCCAAAGACAATGAAACCCCTTCACTCCCACACAGTCCCTCACATTATCCACTTATTTCTAGGGCTCTAGTGCATCTGGTCAATAATCTCTGTGTTGGGACCAAGGATGATTTTGAGGATGTAAATTTTTAATTAAAATGTAGAAACATCAGATAATCTTACTAGTCTTTAATATGAAAAATGTAAAATGTTTGGCGATAGTTTTGTAGAAATATTCAAATTTCTAAGGATTTTATATAGTTTATATAAAAAAATTGGTGATTTTTAAGGTAAAATAATTTTATTCTATGGAATTTAGGTGAATCATTTTTAGAAAAAATGGAAATTAGTGAATCATTTTTTGGGGAAAACCATGGAAAATTAGCCCATTTGCAAAATTTAGCACCTAAAATCATCTATGGTTGGGATGTTGAAGATTCATTCTTGTGAAGAGGATTTAGCAGATGTCAATGCATCTCAAGCATACATGCACCAATTCATGGTTGGAATACATCAGTAAATAATATATGATGCAAGAACCCTCTCTTCTAGGGGTTGGGTGACCTCTTGGTCTAGGATCGCTCAAAACAATGAGTCGAATTATCTCTTTGGGATTCTTCTATACCCACAAAAAATTCTCCATGGGCCTCTAATTTCTTCCCCGTGCTTGAAAGAGTGAACGAGGACCTTCGACCACCCACAGAGTATTCCAAGAGACCCCAGGCCAAACTATGGGAAAACTATACTTATACCGGATGATTTTGGGACTTCTTAATCCACCAGGTGTAGGTATGCATGGAACCAAACCCCTCAGGCACATTATCTAGCTACTCATGTCTCCAATATCAAATATTAGGATTTATCCCCTTTTCTCTGGTGGGAACTGCATGCTACCGCAGACTATGACCAAGCGCCTACTCAAAGGGCGCTTCACAGCTTCAAGCTATGAGCATTTTCACTCCACGCTGTGGTCAATTATTTTGGAGACACAATCGTATGAAACCATAGAAACAAGATCAATAGTCCTCCTTCCTCACCGGGATCTACGACTTAGTCCTCTCCTTCGACACTCTGGCCTTCGAGATTTCTGGCTCCAAAAAATCTGCTTTCCTTCAGAGTGAATTTTATCTAGACTGGTAGATCTTCTGCCATGCGTCCTTCTTCTTGGATGACTGGGATGACTTTATGACTATGGCCTTCAGGAGTCCTCACACCTCCACTCCTCAATTATTATGAAGTAATTTCGCTCTAAAGTGTAGGATCTAGTGACACCTCTCATTGCAGGATCAATGACTTAGGTCTGCTTCGACTCTCGATGACTTCGGGAGTTCTTCACTTAACTCTGCACTCTCTCCTATAAAATATAGGATCTCCCGCCACATGTCTCTGACTGATGAATGATTGATATCTTCTCTGTTGCTTCGGGCTTCAGGCATTTTACGCACTCCACATAGGATTTCCTCGAAAGTGCTCTTTTTCTAAAGTATGCAGATCTCTGCCACGTAACCTTCTAGATGATGGACTATCCCGATCCACTTTGGGACTTCAGAGAGTTAGATCTCTAGTACAATTAAATAATTTTAAATTCCATGCAGTTTATCTGGATCTTTCAAGTGTCGATCATTCGCACTTAGATTCGACAGTTAGGATCTGCTCTCCTCCTTTGCATGCTCCTTCTATTGTCTGGACATAGGATTCAATGATCCATATATGTTCTTGCATATCGATCCAACCATTATTTTCACTCCTCCTGAGATTTTGATTTCTCCCGAATTTGTAGAATTTGTAAGTATTCAAAGATTTCGACCTTTGAATCTTCTCCTGCAAACCCGACTACTTGGGTCTTGTTTGTTCTTCTGTTAACACAGTAGTAGACCCAGGTTTCAACTCTAATAGCGCACCAACAAACCCTAACTAATGTCCTTTACAGAAACACCTGCGAAGTAGATGAAGTCTCACCCGAAGTTGCAATAGGGGGGTTGCAGGACACAGGTGTCTACAACCAAAGGAAATGCAATATGATTCCAAAAAAATAACGCAAAATAGCCTAGACATTCCTAATAGTATTATGCTTAACTTCACGAAGTAATTTATATCTTCTTATCTTCAATAGGAAAAATAAGAGTGCAATAACAGTATAAAAGGTAGTAAATAACAAAGCATCAACCACATGGAACAACAAGATTTTATGTGGTTCACCCTCTCCCTAGGGATACGTCCATAGAACTGTGTTTATTGATATAATAAATGAATATATATAGTTCTATCTATGCACTCAGTTGCCAATCCTTCTCTCTCTTCCTCTTTGTTTCCTATCAATGCACACCCAGCTACAGATTCAATCTTTGCACCCAGTTGAAGACCCAAAATACAATAATTCCCTAAAAGATAACACTTCTACATATCAACACCATTACTACTTCCCATCTCAACTCTTCTAGACCTCTATTTATACATTCCATGACTCTTAGAAAACCATGGACCGAAGCTCACATGCCAAAATCTTAGGTCCACATTGCTAAAACCGTAGGTCCACATAACCTTCATTTTAAGGACTTCACCGACCTATTCTTCCTTCTTCTCTACAAGGTGCTCAAAAGAACCCAATAATGTCTTCTTCTGCTTGTTCACTTGTCCACAATCTATCTTGTTTTTTTCTTTGTCTTCCTTGATCTTTTCTTTCAATGGGTTTCTTTCCTTTACTTTGTTCCTTCTTTTATGCTTCTTTAAACACTTCAACCCTTCCTCGATTTGTGTGCCTTTCACGTGCTTCATACTTTGTCATAGTAACCCATAACACTGCTGGAATTCTCAAATCCCAATCATATTTTTTAACACTGCAAATCTTAGTCAGCGCTATCTCCAAAATATTATTGAAAGCTTCAAATGTACCATTCGCCTGTGGGTGATATGGTGTGCTCTTATGATGGTGAACTTCAAACTTCTGGGTCAAGGGTTCAATAGTTTTGTTAATGAAGTGTGTGCCTTGATCACTCATAAGGATCTTCGGGCATCCAAATCTGGTTATGGTATAATCAAAGATGAGACACACAGCTATAATTGCACTACATTATTTAGCTAGTCTTTCTTCTTCTCATCTGGTCAAATACTATGTAGAAGTGATGATATATCGAACTCCTGTGTGCTTTCCTGGTGGGTTGATAGGTCCCACAAAGTCAATATCCCAGTTCTCAAATTCCTATAAAGTTAACTGAGGTACTAAAGGCATCTCATCCCTTCTAGAATGCTTCCCTACTCTTTGACATACATCCCAGGCTCTGTAGTATTCCTCAACATCCTTATGTAAAGTGGGACACCAGAGGCCATCTCTGAGAACCTTCTCTGTTGTTGTTTTCCCTGCATAATGTCCTCTTGCGTTGCCTTCATGTGATTCTACAAGAATCAATGGTATTTATGACTCCATAACACATCTTCTTAATATATCATCTAGTCCCATCTTATATAATTGTCCAGCTATAAGCTGAAAATATGCAACGTGGACTACTAGCACTTTCTTTTGAATAATTGTATACTCGCAAGGTGTCATTCATGTGGACAGGAACTAGACTATCTTGGCAAAGTGATCATCGACTTTCCTGAAGGCAAACAACTATGCATCTAGTAGTCTAGCATCCAAACTGGTAGGTTCCTCTCCATGTTCTAACCTGGATAAGTGGTCAGGTCCCTTATTTATTCTTCTTGGCTTGACCACAATCTCAAATTCATACTCCTGGAATAATAATAGCATCTGCATATTCTTCTCCCCAACATTGACTTGTTGACTAAGTACTTCCATGCAGAATGATTAGTAAACATCTTAAAATGTCCTCCCAACAAGTAGTGTCTAAACTTCTCAACTGCATATACCATAGCTAAGCCTTCTCTTTCAATGGTAGTGTAATTCATTTCAGATGTAGAAATCTTCCTGCTAGCAAAGGATATAGGGTGGTCAATATCTCCTTCACCTGGTTGTGCTAATACTTCTCCTAATGCAATGGATGAAGCATCAACATGAATGTGGAATTCCTTACTCTAATCTGGAAAAACCAAACTAGGCTCAGTGATCATTTTCTGTGTTAATGTGTCAAATTTCTACTAGCATTCCTCTATCCATTGAAACTTACTATCCGTATTTAATAGATTCTCCATAGGTGTTGTTATATGTGTGTAACCCTTAATAAACTTTATGTAGTATCTTGTGTGTCCCAATATAGTGCGCAACTGTCTAACCGAAGTAGGAGAGGTAGATAAACAATGATAGCAATCTTGGAAGGATCTACCAACAACCCCTGCTTACACACAATGTGTCCTAACAACACTCCAAAAGGTGACAAGAAAAAAAACTTCTTCAAGTTTAGGGAAATCTAACATTGCCTGCACTTATCCAACATTAATCTCAAACATTCAATATGATCTTTCAATAGACTAAAAAAGGTCTAGTCATCGAAGTATGCCTCCAAAAACTTATGTATAAATTCCTTAAATGCTTCGACGACCACCCTGGAAAATATGGTTGGTGCATTATTCAAACCAAAAGGCATCACAATGTACTAAAAATAACCCCATTATGTTGCAAATGTAGTCTTATGTATGTCCTCCTTAGCAATTTTGATCTGGTGATATCCTAAAAATCCATCTGTGAATGAATAAAATTCTTGTCCTCCTACATTATCTACAACTTCATCAAGAAAATTTGTAGGAAATGGATCATGTAAACATGCATCATTCAATTTCCTTATATCTACACAGATTCTGATTTCTCCTATCTTCTTATCTTGGACCACCATAGGGATGATCCATTCAAATTCTTCAATTGGTTCTATAATTCGTGCTTCCATCATTCTATCTAATTAAGTCTTATCTTACTCCTTGTACCTGGGATTCAATCTGTAAGGGATCTTCTTGACAGGCATTGCATCTTCTTTCAAAGGAATCTTCATTTATCCCATGGTCTCGTTAATGCCCTTCATGTCTATGAACTTGGTTGGAAATAAGTCCTGATACTAATGAAATAGTTTTGTAATCTTACAAATAGTAGAATCATCCCAATAGTCTCCAACATTTACCAACTTAGGTTCTTTCTCTGTTCCAATATTAACCTTTTTAATTTTAATAGGCTTCTCAACAAAAGGTAATTCAATCCCTGGCCCTTCTATATCTCATTGTCCTTCAGTTTCTGAAATGTTCACATTCCTAGGGTCATCATCCTCATCAACATTAATATTATAACAACCCTGTAACCATTAAAGAGGTGTAGTCCATTCATCTTCTTCTTGTTGAAGAGGGGGGTTAGGTGCCTTCTCAAAGACCTTATTTCTTACAATTTTTAAATCTTGATCTACTGTGGGGTACTGAATTTCAAATAGGAACATATCTATAAAGTTCTAGGTCATACCATACCAATCTGTAGTGACTAAGCATAGTTCTTCTTGAAGATACCAGTTGATAGGTGTAGTATCTAAGGTGTTAATGAACATATGTACCCACTGTTCTTTATGAATGATGCTTCGGGCTTCCTCACAACTTCTCACATGGTCCTTAGGACAATTCTGACCTATGTATCAAACTTAGCAACCTTCAAATTGGTGTAAAAAGACCACTATCAAGAAGGTGCAACATTGTACCCACTCTGTGATGTTCTTCTTGTGTGTTCACCACCATCTAGTTGGTGTTGCTTTCAAGGATTCATCTAGTTCCAACAACCTCTATTTTACTAGTACAATTCCTTCAAATTAAAATAGAAATGTATCTAAATTATTCAAGCCATCAAATGTAGGAAGATTAATTACTTCTGTGCCAATCCATCGAACTTCCTTAATCAATATGGCACACCTTAGCGTAGAGAATTCATACATTTTGTTCTGCCAATTTTCCAATGCTTCTTCTGAATCTGATGAGCTTGCACTTTCACTTCGCCAAATTAGATTTCCATCTATTGTAGGATTAATATATACCTATTGTCCTACTGTCAGTTTATAGATGTTCTCTAGCTCATAGACGCAGTCTTCTTCTCTTATTGGTTTTGTGTATCTGTGACCTTCATCGAGATCAAGAGGTGCAATGAGCCTAAGGCCATCACCTTCAAATCTCATTCTTCTCTTTTTCAGGTCAATAATAGTCAAATTGTCGAAATCCCAATCAATACCCAACAATGTAGGATAGGGACAACTATCATCAACAATCTCAATCACTTTGAAGTATGCAAATTTCCTCACTCTATCGATGTCCACAAGGACATACTCTAGTCTTCCAAAGGGGCTCACCACCTGCTGATTTTCCATATTGAGCCTAATAGGAGAGTAAATCAATTTAGGTTTTCCCATCGATGCCCAAGTCTGCTTCGTCATAACATTTAATTATGATCCCAGGTCAAGGACCACACAGTCCATGTCGCAGTCTCCAATATGAGAACTAAGGTGCAATTCCTTTCTTGTCTTCCTTTTTCTAGATACTTGATTCACATATCTACTTAGCAGAGGATCTACTCTTCCAATTTCATATTGTCTTATCAGGTGTTGTAGTTCCTGCACATCTCTTTCATATTTAATCAAATCAATACAAGTATACAAGAAGTCCACAATCTTGATTACCTCTTTTCCCTGTCTAGGTGGGGAATATTGATCAAATTCTAGAGGCATATCACATTCCCTTACTTCTGATTGTGCCCTAGATGAAGAAGCATGTTCGCTTACAAATCCTCTTCTTGCTTCTTCAAAAGTATGCTTTTATTTACTTGGATCAAACAATGATGCCTTCTCTGAAGATCTTATTATCCCTGATCCATATGTAGTATTTCCTGGAGTCACCCTTTATTCTCTCATGACAATGCCTCCTCTAGTAATAACAATGACTCTGGGTTCCTTACTGCGAGGTTCAGCTAATATTTTCTGGATTTGTTGGTTTCCACCTCGTCTTTCCTGAACTTTAACTAACAATACTGGATAGTCTTCAATGACATGGTCAAATGAATTACAGTAGCAACAAGTAGTACAAGGGTTCTGACAATCCATTGCAAAATGAATTGGTTGGGAGTAGTTATAGAAAAGAATTTGACCTTGACCTCGACCCATGCCTCATCCTCATCCTCTTCATCTTAACCCACCATGAGGGTTGAAGATTACTCCTCCTGGGGAATTGAATTGCGCAGCATTCCCTTATGGCTGTAATTCTTCTTGAATTCTATATGAATCCCTTGACCTTTCATTCATGAGGTCATAATCCCTATAGTCCTTCTCATAATTCCCCACAGATTTAGAGAAAGTACAATAAATATTGGTGGGTGTATGGACATATTTTTGCATATAATAACATTCACTAGGGTGATGTCTAGTTCTACATACCTCTCACCATGGTAAAGTAGCCTTCTTCAAAGGGTTAGGAGCTCCAGAGGCCAAGTATCCACTAAATAAAGGATAGTTCTCTTTCTCATGGCCCTCTACTTTACATATGATACACCAGATGCCTTCTCTTTTCCCTTTTCCTCTATCTGTCTTCATGTCTTCAACCTATAAATGTAAACTAGTCAATTGATTCAAAATCTGACTCATACCTGGACTGGATTCTCCTACAGGTGTTTCTTCTAGTTTCATGGAAATCTCTAATGCCTCAGTCTGCGAAGAGACCTTCTATTGCATTAGAGGAGATCTAATGTGTGGTAGGAGGGCAGCGATGAGCCATTCCTTATGTTGTTTGCCTATAATATGAAAACTTAAATGGCCTATGAAGGTATTAAACCTCTGATCAAATTCCCAAACAGGTTCATTCACCTTCTTCTTGATTTCCTTCATGTTAAGAACCAAACATCAATATAACATGGAAAAACCTCAGAAAAAGTACTCAACGCCTTGAAACTGAAATAATTTCAGATAATAAGCCTCTTCGAGGGGGCAAACTCCTTTTACCCCACTTAAAATGTTCAAGTACAAGATGCTTCAAAATGAAAATGTATCCTTGGTATATATAGGAGACTAGGAGGTAAAAACTCAAATAATGGCCTAAAGTCGACATAATTAAAATAACATTACTAATCTAAATTACAACTAATGGCCTAAAGCCGAAATAAATAAAATAGCTTTACTAATCTAATATGCCCCAATTAAGGGGTAATGAGCCAACATTAGGGCTTAACATGCCCCTCCCCTTGAGACAAGTGGTGTCCACAATGCTTGAGTAACTCTGGATGCTTCTGTATAAAAGACTCATCTTCCCAAGTGGAA
>SNQJ01S0130604.1:10469-29460 GCA_010110895.2 Picea sitchensis
TGTGGCACATTATGGAGATCAAAGAATTGCTCCATCTGAAGTATCCATGTGATTGGGTCCTTGCCATCAAACTTCCTCATATCAATCTTAGGAACGTGGTTGGTCTTCAAACCAAAGTTGGATTTTCTCCATTCTTGATTCACGTTCCTTGTGTCTTCATCATGAATTTCATGGGATGTATTTTCACTTTTGGGTGTCTTCTCTATTACGACATTTCTTAATACTTCCATGATCTCCCCTTTTAAGCCATCCATCTTAGCTTCCATTGAATCCCTCATCTCTTGTAGTTCATCTTTGGTTACTGTCTTCTTTTGTAAATCATTTATGTCCCTACGCATTTCTTCACCTTCATCAAAAGTCCAATTAGGATTTTCTGGAGGCTTATTTGGTGTAGAAGGTCCCTTTTTGGGTGGCATGTTGGCCAAATATCACTTTTGAGTCTTGATTTTGAGCTGGTTCTGCTAGACAATATTTATTCTATTATATCTTCCAAGTTTCGGCCCTTTTGGGTATGAAACTTTATTTTAGGTAGTTCTCTGATATTTCTTCTTTACAATGCCACAAGTCTGATCAAAATTGGATGTGCCAAGTGGAATTTATGGTAAATTCCTCACAACTTGCTGATTTTTGGCCTTTCCAGGAGATCTCACTTGTATAGAATGACCCGCACAAAATAATTAATATAAAATTCTGAAACTCGCACCCAAAATACTACAGACTGTCCACAATCCAATGAAACCAGTCCCACTCAATTTGGATACTCCAGCAAGAAGTTAAGATTGTTTTAACTGGAACACCTTCTTGAGACTAGTCAATAGGACTAGTCAGATACCCTATCTTACACAAGGTGTATCTACAAATTTAAGATGACCCAGAATAGGCGCAGTACCTAAATTTCTTGGTTCTCTTTGGTGAGGTTATTCAGTCTGTACTTCCTCTTCCCTTGTGAACTCTAAATACTCTTTGTATAACCTCTCTGCTTCTTTTCCACTGTAGAATCATTCATCTTTTGCTAATGTCCTATAACTCTGCTTAAACAGGTTCACAAGAGGAATATTTCTGAATGATCTCCCACTATGCATGTGTCTAGCCTCTATGTCACTGTCGTTGTCTGCATTCTTGAACATTAGCTTTAAAATACAACTAATTACTATATCTTCAAGATATTCTTATCATGCAATAGGATCTTAATATTCAACTTCAAAAAGTGTAGGAACTTTCCTCTAGGTCCCTTGAATAAATACCTCTCTGCTTGACTATATGATTCCACTATGTCAATAGAAAATTCAGTAATGTACCCTCCAATACTGTTGTCAAACTAGAGATCCACTGTCATTGACACAACGTTATCAACTTTCTTGAATTTCTTAATAAACTTCGATGTCCAAACCACAAGTGGTCTAGATCTGATTTCAAACTGAGTGTCTGCTAGTCTAGCTAACCACTCGTACAACTCCTGATGAACTCCTACAAATAAAATCTTGTGCACATCAGTAAAGAGGTTCCTTCCCAACTAGTGTTTTGTACTAATGCTAGGGTTCTTGTTCAGAGCTTCAACAAAGTCCCTTTCTTGTTCTTCTATCCAATTCTAAATTTTTTTCTTCGATGGAAACCACTTTGACATTCCCTCAAGAAGATCTTGGTCCCAAAAATAGAACCATTTGTTGGCACAAGGGCAGACCCAGGGTTCAACTCTAACAACGCACCAACAAACCCTAACTATTGGCCCTTAAGAAAACACCTGTGAAGCAGATGAAGTCTCACCCGAAGTAGCAATAGGGGGGTTACAGGACATAGGTGTCTACAACCAGAGGAAATGCAAGATGATTCCAAAACAATAATGAAAAATAGCCCATAGATTCTTAACATAATTATGCTTAACTTCGGGAAGTAAGTTATATCTTCCTATCTTCAACAGGAAACGCAACAGTGCAATAACAATATAAAAGGTAGTACATAACAAAGCATCAACCACATGGAACAACAAGATTTTACGTGGTTCACCCTCTCCCTCTTGCTTCCTCTTTATTTCCTATCCTTGCGCACCCAACTTCAGAGTCGATCTTCCAACCCAACTAAAGGCCCAAAATACAAGAATTCCCTAAAACATAACACTTATACATCTCAACACCATTACTACTTCCCATCTCTAATATTCTAGAAATCTATTTATACATTCCATGACTCTTAGAAAGCCATGGACCGAAGCCAAGGTGTCGAAACCCTAGATCCACATTTCCAAAACCCTGGGTCCACATAACCCTCATTTTAAGGAGTTTGTCGACCTATTCTTCCTTCTTCTCTGTGAGCTGATCCAAAGCATGCATTAGTGTCTTCCTCTGCTTGCTAACTTTTCCACGATCTATCTTCTTTGCTTCTTTTTCTTCCTTGATATTCTCTTTCAACGACCTGCTTTCCTTTACTTTGTTCCTTCTTTATGCTTCTTTAACCACTTTGACCCTTCCTCGGTTTGTGTTCCTTCCACGTGCTTCATAATTTTTCTTTCTTATTCCTTAATATTTGTTTCCTTCCTTAATACATGATGTCACCAAGTGCCAACAACTTCTAAAATGCTATCCCTCCTTGAGCTTCTGAAAAATTGAATCAAGTTTCCTCTCCTATGCCCACCTTGTGTTGTCTTCAATGAAAACTTGAACTGTCTTCACAATTTGAGCCTGTAAAGGTCCTTGGCCTCCGCTCGCTATGTCAGGAAACTATGCACACTTGCGCTATCTTTCCCCATATTTTCAATTTCTCGGATTTCTAAGGGAATTGACCCTCCTGATTCCTCCAAAGGAATTCTTGCACCCTACTGGCACTTAACTTTCATCCTCCTGAGATTTATGAAGAGTTGAAACACTCCACTTCTGGTGCACTCCTTTCACCTGTCTGGATGTTTAGACTTTCACAACACTTGTCTAAGTGTTGTCCTGGTGCACTCCATGCACAGGTCTTCTCCTGAATCCTGAATCCTTTAGGTTCACTAATGCACTCCTTGTGTTCACTTAATGCACACTTGCAGAGCTTCTCCCTACAGTCTAAAAAGTTGACTATCTCCTGGTGCACACTTGCACTCGCTCAATGCAATCCTTGAAGAGCTTCTCCCCTAGGGTGTTCAGTAACTCTATTTTCTCCTCGACCTCCTCCAACACTTCAAAACGTGTTGGTTCTATGCCCTTGTTGCACCTACTCAAAGCACCCCTTGTTGAGCCTTTCCTTCAAAGTGTTTAGAAAATATGAAGTATTTTTCTTATCTGTCTACAAGAGTGTTCAGTAACTCTCTAGTGTGTTCTCCTGGGCACTCTTCTCTTTGACTCAAAACATAATCCTCTTGTGCACACTTGCACCTGCTCAACGTCCACCTAGAAGAGTTCTATAGATTGTTAAACAACTTTATCCTTTGCACCTTCTCTGGGTAGTTTCTCATCCAGGGTGTTCAGTAACGTTGAGGCAACTCTTCGAGATTGTGAATTATTATGGTGTTCCCTCCTAGCATGTTCTTCTATGAATTCGATGCAAAATTCAGATACACATTCCTTGCGCTAGCTCATAGAGTTCTCAATACTCTGTCATCCACTCCTTGCACTTAGCCTAAAGAACTCAGAATAACCTAACAAACTCACAACAGATAGTGAATTCTATCTTCCTCCTTCAAATGGAACCTATCACATAAATCTACAACATAAATGAACACACATAAATCATTCGTAACACACATAAACACACATAAAACTCATAGGAAGGACAAAATGCTCTTTGTATTAATATGAATTCATGATTACAATATGTGCAAGCTCAAACTGCAACAAAGTCTCGACTCTTCTCCTTCTTCTCCTTGGATTACAATGTTTTCTATAAACTTTAAGAAACCTCTATTGGGCATATGTTACAATGATTTATACAAGTGGGGCTCATCGAGCCTTCCCTCCAAACTACACTAGTGGTGTCTAATCACCATCAAAATGCCCATCTACTAAGGCTTATTACAATTAATGAAAATCTAGTCTGAATTGGATCTAGATCAAATTACCATCAGCCATTAAAGGCGACCCTAACTACAACCTGTACAAAGGCATCAACTTGGCTCTACTTAGCCTTACAACATTTTATTTCTTTTAATTACATTGAATTTTTAAATTTAAGGCAAAATGATAGGGTTGGCACCTCTCTCCCTTCTTGAATGATCTTTGATGTGTTGGAATGTTGTCATGTTGCTAAGGTTGAAAGGATTCTCCAGCATCATAATCCACTGCTGGGAAAATCATGAGATCCTACTCAAGAGATAATTTGCTCCACTGTTGAAATCCTCCTGGATCCCAAAGTTCTCTCTGGAGCTGTCCACCTGCTCCCTTGCTTTGTTGTTGTTGTTGTTGCTTCCCTACTACTGTTGCAGGTTCTCTTTTTCTCAACCTCCTCCTACTGACAACTTCTTCTACTGACCTCAACATCAAATCTCTAATCTTATTTATCTCTCTATCGAGCTTGTCCATTGGTTGGATTTCCTTATGCAGTATGCTCTATTTCACTTCCATGCTTATCTAAGGGAAGATCACCCTAATCTCCCATGTTGTCTTCATCCTCTTCCCTTGAGTTTCCACTTCACTACAAACTCCAGTTATGCAGACTCCTTGCTGAGTTATTGCTCAGCCATATCTTCTGACAATTCAAAATTTGTCATTTCCTCTACTGGTATATCTCCAACTTCCTCCAACTTCTCCTTAGGTTTCTATGCTCCTCCATTTATTTCCAGCCTGGCCTATTGGATGTGTTGAATTTTCATTATCACCCTTCTCTCCAGGGATTCTAATTATTTTTATAGATCAACAAAGTCCATGCTCTTTGCTTCCTCTTCTACTGCAAGTTCCAGTTTTGCAGTCACCTCTTGTTCAACTTCCTAGCTGAAAATCCTAAGTAATTATGTTGAATTATCTACTTCTTCTTCTATTGCTTGGGAATATTCGTATTTATTATCCTTCTCCTATATTATAGTTACACCTAGATGTATTTTTGTTGCATTGACAACACCTATTCTAGCCTCTGCTTGGATAGTTGGCAGGAATATCTAAATTCCCCCAATGACTAGAATTCTCCTCTAATCCTCCTTTGTCAGCACTCCTTGTTGATATGAAATTATCTTTGAGTTCTCGAGACTATCAAACAAACTTATTTTATCTCCCTCTCCCACCTAGCAATTTGGGATTTCACTTCTTCCCTTTCGACAACCTATGAGATCTTCAGATGATATCATTTCATTTCCCACTTGGCAATTTGAAAATTGACCTTTTCCCCCCTGTAAGTTTATGAGATCACCAAATGATCTCTCTTCCTCCTCATTGAGGTCTTCTCCAACCTTTGGTTTACATATGCAAACCATTCCCTCCTTTGTGCCACTAAGGTTTTCAGCTTCCCTCAACCACCTCATCACTACCCATTGCTGCCTCATAGCAAACAACTTCTAGAGAGGCCATTTTTATCTCTTCTTAATTCACCATTCATACTTCCAATGTACATGTGCCTCTTTGTGCATCTTCAACATTATCTTGTCGAGCTCTGCTCTCATCTCCTCAAGCTCTTTTTCCATCTCTTCCTTTCTTTTCTAGTGGTGGTCTTCTCTTCAATGATGTTAATGGCCTTCAACAATGATTTCTCTTTCTCTATCTACCCCCCTGGAAAGTCTGTTGGTTACCCTACAACTGAGAGCACCTCCATCTTTCCCTTGCATCCCACCTAACTTTCTACTGATTCTTGTTTATTAAAGAGCCTAAATTATGTGATATGATACCACTTGATGGTATCATACTATATTTTTTGTCTCCTCTCTCCTTTTCCTATTGTCTGGAAGAAAATTTCAGCTCTAATGCCACTTGATGCAAGACCCCTCTCTTCTATAGGTTTTGAGACCTCCCAGTCTAGGATCATTCAAAACATTGAGCCGAATTGGCTCTTTGGGCCTCTACTAGACCTAAAAAACCTTGTCCACAGGCCTCTAATCTCTTCCACGTGCTCAAAATAACAAACGAGGACCTCCGAACACCTCCAGTGTCTTCCAAGAGACCACGGTCCAAACTGTGGGAAAACTCTACTTATACCCAATGATTTCGGGACTTCTTAATCCACTTGGTGTAGGTCTGTGTTGACCCTAACCCCTTAGGTGCTTTCTCTAGCTTCTCGTGCCTTCAATATCCAATATCATGATTTATCCCCTTTTCTCCAGCGACAACGGCATGTGACCATGAACTATGAAAAGGCACCTACTCAAAGGGTGCTTCGGAGCTTCGAGCTGTGGGTGTTTTCACTCCACGCTGTGGTCAATTATTCTAGGGGCACAATCCTCCGAAACCACATAAAAAAGATCAAATTTCCTCATTCCTCGTCAGGATCTACGACTCAGTCTCTTCCTTCAGTGCTCTAGCCTTCATGAGTTCTGAATCCAACAAACTTCACTTTCCCCCAGAGTGACTTTTCTCCATATTGGAAGATCTTCTGCCAAGCATCCTCCTTCCTGGAAGGTTGGGATGACTTTGTGACTCTAGACTTCGAGAGTCCTTGCACCTCAAATCCTCAATTCTTTCAGAGTGCTTCCTCTTCAGAGTGCAGGATCTGGCAACACCTGTCACTACAGGATCAACGACCCATATCTGCTTCAACTCTCGATGACTTTGGGATTTCTTCACCCAAATCTAAACTCGCTCCTCCATAATGCTGGATCTCCCACCACATGTCTCAGACTAATGGTTGGATGAGATTTTCTCCGCTCCTTCTATCTTCGGGTGTTTTATGCACTCCACATAGGCTTTCCTCCAAAGCACTCTTTTTCCTAACTACCCGGATCTCTGCCACGTACCCTTCTAGATGGTGGATGGTCCAGATCCACTTTGAGACTTTGGGACTTCAGTGCATCCACTCTCTTATGCACTTAAATAACTTTAAGGTTTGTGCACTTTATCTAGATCCAATGGGTGTCGATCCTTCACGCTCAAATTCGATGACTGGGATCTTCTCTCCTCCTTTACATGCTTCTTCTGTTGTCTAGACCTAGGAATCAACAATCCATATCTCTTCTTGTAGCTCGATCCAACCGCTATTGTCTCTCCTTCTCCTGATCTTTTTCTTTCTCCCAAATTGGAAGAATTTGTAAGTATTCAAAGGTTTTGGCTTTTGAATATTCTTCGGCAATCTCGACTACTTGGGTCTCTTCTGTGCTTCTAAAACTATATCCCTTCTCGAGATTATGGAAACTTGAAGCAAGTTCCCTCTCATGTTCCCACCTTGTGCTCTCTTCAGTGAAAACCTACACTGTCTTCACAATTTGAACCTGTAAAGGTCCTTGGCCTCCACTCGCTGTGCAAGGTCATTGTGCACACTTTCACTATCTTTCCCAAGCTTTGGATTTGCTTGGATTTCTAAGGGACTCAACTCTCCTTCTTCCTCCAAAGGAATTCATGTCCCCTACTGACACTTAACGCTCATCCTCCTGAGCTTATGAAGAGTTGAAACACTCCACTTCTGGCGCACTCCTTTCACCTATCCAAATATTCATACTTTCACAAAACTTGTATAAGTGTTGGCCTGGTGCACTCCTTTTATAGGTATTTTCTTGAATCTTAAATACTTCAAGTTCACTAACGCACTCCTTGCATTCACTCAACGCACAGTTGTGAAGCTTCTCCCTACAATCTAAAAATTTGACTATCTTTCGGCGCACACTTGCACTCACTCAATGCACTCCTTACAAATATTCTCCCCCAGGGTGTTCGGTAACTCTGGTTTCTCCTCGACTTCATCCAACACTTTAGAATGCATTAGTTCTGTGCCCTCCTTACACCTGCTCAAAGTACCCCTTGCTGAGCCTTTCCTTCAGAGTGTTCAACAATTTTGAAGTATTTCTCTTCTCTGTCTTTCAGAGTTTTCCATAACTCTAGGGTGTCTTCTCCTCTGTACCTTTTTATTTGGACTCAAAACAGAATCCTCTTGTGCCCACTTGCACCTACTAAATGTCCACCTGGAAGATTTCTACATAGCTTTCAACAACTTTGTCTTATGCGCCTTCTCTACATAGTTTCTCCTCCAAGGTGTTCAATAACCTTGAGTCTCTTCTTTGGTATTGTGAATTATTTTGGTGTTCCCTCATGGCACATTCTTCTCTAAATTTGATGTAGAATTCAGATACACACTCATTGTCCTAGCTCACAGAGTTCTCAATACTCTTTCGTGCACTCCTTTCAGTTAGCCTAAAGATCCTTGAACAACTGAACAAACTCACAACCAGATAGTGAATTCTATATTCCTCCTGCATATGGAACCTATCACATACATCTACAACACAAATGAACACACAAAAATCATTTGTAACACACATAAACACACAGAAAACTCATAGGCAAAAAAAACTACTCTTTGTGTTAATATGAGTGCATGATTACAATATGTGCAATCTTGTACTGCAACAGCTTTTCGGCTCTTCTCCTTCTTCTCCTTGGCTATCAACTTTCAACGGCTTCTATTGGGCATATGTTACAATGATTTATGCAAGAGGATCTCATCGAGCCTTCCCTCCAAACTACACTAGTGGTGTCTAATCACCATAAAAATTGCCTATCTACTGAGTCTTATTACAATAAATGAAAATCTAGTCTGAATCAGATCTATATCAACTTATCGTCATCCATTAAAGGATATATTGACTACAACCTATACAAAGGAATAAACTTGTCTCTACTAAGCCTTACAACATTTAATTGCTTTTAATTACATTGAATTTTTAAATTTAAGGAAAAATGAGAGGGTTGGCGCCTCTCTCCCTTCTTGAATGCACTTTGATGTGCTGGAAAGTTGGCACATTGTTGAGGTGGAAAGGATGCTCCTAAATCAATATAGACAATAAAATAATGGCTCCTTTCCTCAACAATTACTCTCTATTTCTTGAACCAAGAACAATAATGAATCAATGATGAATCAAATGAGAAACAATGAATGATAAAAAACCCCCAAACAACACAAAAGAGGGGATTATATATTTACATGAAAATATGAACCACATGGCCTTCTCCCCAAGAAGATCATATAACCACTTTTCCCAAATAAAAGGAAATATTGGTAAATCAAATGTAATATGAAGACTTAGCCACTTTATCCCCCTCTCTTGTGGAATTTTATCCCATTATAACTCTTATCCTTTTTCATCTTGCATCCAACGATGTATTTTATTAATTTAAATGTTCAAAGTATTACATTTCCTAGGCACTTCGACCCCTTTTAATTGTTTGGGAACTCTATCCTTTCATAAAATATACAAAATAATGTATTAATCTGGGCAGTCAAAACTAGGGTATTACAATGAATATGTATGTAGTCTATTTAGAAGAGGAAAAATATTGCATGCCAATGATTCCATCATGTATCAGGATTCTTATGTGGTGTATGTGGATCTTAGTGTGATTGGTTCTCTACTACTACATTGAATCTCTACAAAACTTCAATGTTCTTTGACTATCGCACCATATGATATTCAAGAAATGAAACAAAATGCCAAGATCTATAATGAAATTTTACAACCAAATTTCATGATTTGTGATGTTGACCACACCTATATACTCAACCTTTTCTAATGAGAAAGAAATCATTGATTTTGTTTTATTGGATAAACAAATGGGGATGAATCTCAAACTAAGAACATATCTTGAAGTGATATCTTCTATCGCCATTCCAATTTGAATTAGTGTAGTTGATTATATCTAATGTACATCCTTTTTCATAATGATTCCCATGGTTGGTGGTACCTTTGACATATCGACATATGCTCTTGGAAACATTCCAATGTATCTCATGCAACTCCTACATGTATATGGAAGCTACTCCCACTGCATATGATATATTGCTGCATGAGTGGGTGAGGTGACTAAATCTCCCCACTAGTTGATGATACTTGGTACGATCAACCGATGATGTATCCCTTCCATCCTTGAGATTTACCTAGGATAAGGAAGGTGTGGTTTCTAGCTTGCAACCAATCATGTGAAATCTAACCAAGATATTGATTTCATACTTTGACTGAGACATCCTAATCCTTGAATCATCCTGGATGATTTCAAGACCAAGGAAGTAGTGTACTAAACCCATGTCAGTCATAGAAATCCTATCCTACAAAGTTATTTTGACTGCAACAATGTCTAAGACTGAAGAACTTGTGATTAAAATATCATCTACATATAGCACTATAATCAATAGAGAGTCAAAATATCTTATCATATAAACATTTAGATCAGATTTACAATGAATGAAATTTTGAGAGAGTAAGAAATAGTCCATTTTATCATACCATGATCTAGCTATCTGGTTGAGGTTGTAGAGTGATTTACTAAGTCCGCAAACTAGATATGGATTATGTACATACCTTTGCAGTTTCACCATGTATATTTCCTCTTTGATATCATCATGAATAAATGCATTATTCACATCCATGTGGTGAACCTCCCACTTAATTGCTATTGCAATGGCGTGAGAAAACCGAATGGGATCCATTTTGACCACTCGAGAAATGTTTTTTACATAATTGATCCCATGAACTTACTAAAATTATTTGGCCACTAACCTTGCTTTGTATCTTCTCACAAGTCCATTATTTTATTTATTTATCTTGAGACCCATTTTCATTTGACAATATTTTGATTTTATGGAAGCATAACCAAGTCCCAATTTTGGTTCTCGACAAGGGAGCTTTTCACTTCGTTAATGGATGCTTCCCAATAAGGATTCCCTTCAACCTCTACAAAGGTACAAGGTTATGATGCTAGAACCATATATAAATGCATGTGAATT
The DNA here is from genome assembly GCA_010110895.2 of Picea sitchensis. Lineage (NCBI taxonomy): Eukaryota > Viridiplantae > Streptophyta > Pinopsida > Pinales > Pinaceae > Picea > Picea sitchensis. The sequence goes on from SNQJ01S0130604.1 coordinate 21,288, forward strand.
ATTGGTTCTATGATAGTGAATGCATGAGGATCACCAACAATATCATCTACTACCTATAGGGCAGACGATGCCCATTTGGGTCTGATCTAAGTGACATGATGCATCATCTCAGATATCTTCTATATGAGGAAGCACATAATTTTCTGCATGTTGTTCATGAGATGCATGCATGGGAATTTCTTTAAACCAGACACTCCTTTCAATGATCAAATTATCTTTTGAAGTATCTATATTTCTATATCCCTTAACACCTTCGGGATAACCCACAAATATGCATTCTTTCATTTGAGGCTCCAAATCCTTTTTCTTTTCTTGAGTTCTCGTGGACTCCCATCTTTATGATATTGTCTTGCTCATGAATGAGGGATTCTATGAATGTATCTAGTGGAGGAATTTTCCACGTTGCACCTACTATAATATTTGTAGTGTGAAATGTAGAAATGAAGACTGAGTACTCTAGACCCAGTTTCAAAAAGAATGGAAAGGATTAGTTAATATCCTTGCATTTATTTATATATTATGTATCCTTTGAGTTTAATTCGAAAGGATTTGAACCTTGTGAAGAAGAATTGAAGATTCTTGTATTGCTTGGCTTTAATGAGATTAACACATTCTCTAGAATATGACCATGCATTTCATCCTACTTTTTGAAGAGGCCCTCCAGTGTATTCCTAACATTATATGGACTTCTAGATGAATGAACATGGAAAAATAATTCAGGAGAAATAGATAAGTATATAATTCCAAAAGCTCCGTCCATTTAGTTGAAATATTTTGTTTTTTCAATGGTGGATGTGGATTATTTTTCTATTTCTTTGGTATTCGATATAATCTACCTCTTTTGAGTTGAAGTAGAATCTTTGGCTTCCAATCAAACTAATTCTATGGTGTAAGAATTGTTGATGGCGGGAATTCCATTCTTTCTGTTTTTTTATATTCTTAAATTGGAATAGATAGTATGTGCACCTTCTTCCTAGCAGTTGTGAGCTCTAATAACATGTGAAATTGGAGTGAAACCTACTTATATAATATATCTAGAAGCTTTGAACAAAAAACTTTCAAATTTGAGAGAAGAAGGGAAGAATTGGAGAGAAAGAATAAAATAATTGTACTCCGCACTATGAGAGAATGAAAAGACACATCTGATATACTCTACATGGATTAAAAAAAGGGTATTCACTTCATGAACTTTATATACCCCTAATTTTACTAGATATTAATAAATACACCCCAAAATCCTTTTTTTGGACCCCCATCCCAATTTATCTTTCCAGTAATAAAAACCCATATTGTTACTAGACACCTATTTTTATACCCCTCAATACCTATGAATCACCCCATACTCCACATCCTCCCCCTGCCAATACCTACAATATGTTGACCTTATTTTTCACAATTTAGAAACCCCCTTTATGAATGAACATGATGAGATATTGTTCAACAAGGTGAATACCCCAGAGGATGAAGTAATGTTCCATAGTAATGACCTAGAGAGATGTGGACATACACTAACATAAATTGAAGTGAAACGCTATCTAGTCCTAATTAACCAACATTGCACTCATCAGTTAACTAGCTCACACAAATGGAGTGGAAATAATCTCATGCCTGCACAAGTGTAGTTCTCTCCTAGCTTCATGCATGTGAAGTGTGTCGTCTTAGTGATGATTCCAAGGTGAGCATGCAACATATGGTGAAAATTCCAAGGTTTACATGTGATACTTGAATCCACTAGTCAAACTGAAGTAAAAATGAGTAACCACTGAAGAGGATGTGGCACCCTCATATAGCGGATAATATCTTAGACTAGAGGCACCCTCAACATAGACCAAGAAACATAGAAAAATAAATAATAGGTGGCTGTGTAATATCTCCAATTGAAATAATACTGAGGAACTTCACATTACAACCTATGTATAATGACACTCGATCATTTTATTAGTTTTCTCACACATTTATTTTTCACATATCTATAGTGACAGAGGCAAGACTATTGATGGACTCTCTAAAGAAGGAACAAGGCTAGATTATGGAAACTGGGGGTCTCCAGACAATTGGAGGGAATTGTCCCATAATATGCTCATGATCTCTGGGTCTATAGGATTTTTTTTTTAATTCTTTGTTGCTACGTTTTCATGTATAAAGTTGGGATAATATGTTGGAAACAATAAGTATAAATAGGCCTTTGTTAAAAGGGTTTTTTATTTGATGCGTCAAAACAGTTTTTTGAGTAGCTAGAAGAAAAATATGATAATCTAGAAGATACAGTTACATAGAAAGTTGATGAAATTTATGATCCTTTTCAAAACTATATAAGGTTTTAATAATAATATTTAGGAATTCTATGAGTATCTGATGTATTATAATTTTGTATTATTAATAAAATTACATGTTTTTTTCTTCAAAAGAAAAATTAATATTAATGTTATAATCACTCATTCATTCCTTACATATCTCTTCCATATTAGGTTTTAGGATACTCCTCTGCATATAACAAAATTCCATACTAGGTTTTACGATGTGTTTTTCTACATGATAAAAATATGTATGTTTTTTTTAATTAAACCTGTGAATAGAATATAAAGTCAGAACAATATAATACAAATAAATTTGGTAAAAATGAATCATTTTAATATAGTGGTAAAATTTATATCCCCTTTACAATTTTGAAGACATGATTTCTACATTTTTCAAAAAAAATATTTGGTTGAATTGTTCCTAAGATTATAAAATTATGAACTAAAAAATTGTATGGGGGGACATTTCTAAACATATTGGAAGAAAAAAAAATTAGATTGTATCCTTGCAAAATGGCTTGTCAAAATGTGTTGTAATATTAGCCAGATGCAATGTTGTAGAAAACGTCGCTAGTCCATGCCATATTGGAGGTCCTCTTAAAATTAGACTTGGATTTATTCGGTGGAAATTTTCCAGTTTCATGGCACTTCTTCCATATAATTTATGTCACCTCAATATGTATAAGGGTTTTGTATAGAGAATGGAAAAGAATATTAATAAATGGATCACTAAACCCTAGTTTACTAGGTGAAATTCCAAATAATCTCCAATTTTATAGAAACAACTCATGCTTATTATTTATTCTATTAGGTCTCTTAGACGGAGGAGTAATTTTTTATGTGGGGAAAAATACTCTCACCAACATGTGCGAGATTTACCCAATGGATAGTCCCAATAACACCTACTCTTCTTTGGTGTAGTAATCTCCACCAGTATGTGGGCTCAATTGTCTCTAACCAAGTGAATTGCTCTCATAAGAGAAAAATTTTCATGTAATATGGACTAAATCCTAAGTGAAAATCTATTATAATATGTTTATGCAATCCTACTTTAATTCCCAACTATAGACCTATTCTAATGATAGAAGAACCAACTACAAATATACAACTCAATTCCCAAAGTAGGAATAGTTCTTATTTTACATAATTAAATCATACTAGTGTACCAAATTTAATATAGATGACCATACATATGTCTGTGTAACTAAGATTATAATTCATTCAAAATCATTTCCTGCAAATGAAAATTAATATAAGTGACAAATTGAAAAACATTTGTAGAAAATAATAAAAAATAGTGCACCATTGTATGAAAAAATCATGAGTTTTATTTGTATTATTTTCCTTCAAACAAATAGTTTGTCTCAAAATTACAAGAACAATTAGAGATCTTTTCCTTCCACCTTTGAGCCTCACAAATAGCTATACATCACTCAAATTTATTTCTCCACCCCCCTCATTTTCCTTTGCATGAAACATCATTTTATAAATTAAAAAAGAGTGTTAGACTTCCTAACCATGGAGATTTATAGTTACTAACATTACAACTTCCCCTTCTTCCCATCCCTTTTACATTTTTTGTTTTCTCTTTATAGAAGAAAATCGAGAAAATATTTACATATTATTCCTTCCTACTCTAACCTCCTCAGGAAGGTGAGAAACTAAATCTTTGGCATGAAGGGCATCATCTCTCAAACTTTTGTCCAAATGAAAAGAAAATACAAGAAAACCTATTCATTTATCCAAGAACTCTTGCATCTTCTTAGGGAACTTAGTTGGCTGAGAATTAAATCCAAATATTCCTCTCATCCTTCTTCATTTACACAAACGAATAACTATCGACCTTTGTTCCTTTTCTCTGTACCTGTTGCATGGCCAAATCTTGGATATTCTTATTGAAATCTATGGACCTTAGGTTATATTGTGTATTACTAGCATATCTTCGAGTGGATCCTATGTTATTTGAGAACATATACTATTATTTTCATGAAAACAAGTAAATCCCCGCCTACATTTGGAATTGTTAAATCCTGACAATTCCTCTGGGAGAAAACAACCAATAGAAGGGATCTATTTACAAGAATTTTGCAGACATAGTAGCTCGCGCTTGATCAATCCTCCCTACTAAATGAATTTTTGCTACCCCTTTTGTGTTTTTTTAAGTCTTTCTTCCTTTTCTGAACAATACATGATGAGAGAGAAGAGGCGATGCCCCTATTTAATTAATTTTTTTATTTATCTTATCAATTCCCTAGGGGTTGTATGATTGTTTGGTGTCGTATAACCATCTCTCATGATTTATTAGCATATATGTCAGAAGATAAATTTGGAACCTATACCCCTTTTGTTTTTTCAAATCATATCAAGTGTTTCCACCAAGCTCCCATGAATAATGACCAGCTCCTACCCCTAAATCGGTTCATCATACCTTTCTCTTTAATCCTGAAAGGCCAAAAAAATTGTTAGATTTCAAATAAAATTAAAAAATCCTTTATGTTTCACATAATTCAACCTTCACTTATCTAGGTCTATTGTACTTCTTTTGTACTTCAAACGATTTTTGGGGGTTTGAATCTAATGGATGTATGAGATACCAACTTTAATGATCTACGTATATGATAATATTTTACCACTAATAGTTAGAGGGAAATATTATGGGACATACATACATTTTGAAAAGGCTTTTGACAATCAAAAACAGGTTTACAAAACCTCTCTTATGTTAAAACAAGTGTTGCAATGTAGTCCCTGTCAGGTTGAATTGGGAATAAATGCACAGGGATAGGGAAAAAGTAGCGCTGGTAGATGGAAACTGCAACGGAGATGTGGCAAGAAGCATGAAGCATATGTGGTATTGATGCAGTAAATGACACATGCCCCCTAGAGTCCCATTTATTTTTTGAAACTATATAATCTATTTTGCTATGTTCAAAATTTCTGTCTATTTTGTCTCTATATGTGCCAACACAAATTTTTTTATATTAATATTAAATAAACACAATTTATCGACATTCAACATAATGGAAGATAAAAATATATGAGGACATATATATAAGGAGATAAAAAACAATTTTGAAATTAAATAAACACAATTTCTTGACACTTAACATAGTGGAAGATAAAAATTTATGAGGATATATATATGAAAGGAGATAAAAAAACAGTTTTATTTGAAATATATCAAAAAATAATATTGTCTTTTACATATTCTTGGAAATTTAAATCATTTGTCATATAGAATAGGATTGGGGCTCCCGCGGAACATAAGAGAAACATGTACAATAAATAGGACCGTGGAAAGAAGAAGTGGGTGCCGATAGAGTGTAATACTTGAAAAGAATAAATTGAAAGGTATCAGTCTTTGGCTAGACATTTCTATTTAGAAAAGTGGAATAACTGGATTGATAAAGAAATAAGGATGTGATCAGTATAGACCTACAGTGATGGTACATATCACCCCTTTTTCTATTTGCTTGTTGATGCCTTTTTATTGTTGTCGTCAACGGATACTGCAATCATGGCAACTATCTATTTCCTTTTGTCGATGACCTGCTTCAATTCCCTCTCGAGCCATTCTTCAATGTAGCTTCTCAACGGGGTGACATTGATATCATTCCATATTTTTATGTTGAAAATTTCCTTTTTAATTCCATTAGGTCGATAGAAAGATTATGCAGAGCCTGATCAATTTGTTCATTCTGTACCGAATAGTTGACTAGCCAGTTATCGATGTCCTCTTCACCATATTCAAGGATGTTGTAAAACTTTTCCAAAGACAACACCTTAAAAATATCAACCTGTTTATCGAAGGCTTGCTTAGTTAAGGGAAAATAGTTGACGATTAAGTTGGGGCCTTGGAAGTTGTTGGTCCTTCTAGCTAAGTCTATTTTGGTCAACTTTGTGAATAATTTTTCTTTCTTTGATATGGCTTGTTCACATGACTGGACAATGAGATACATGTTCTTCACTTTTTTATTTCTAGCATGCATTTAATTGAGTGATCCTATTTTTGGATGGGATATCTTGTTGTTTCTTCTCATTTATGTCATTTGTTGACAATGGTGCCAAAAAGAAAGACCATGTCTAAATAGAAATGTTCTTCATTTTTTAATTCCACCTGCAAATGTTCGAGAAAATTATCTACCCTTGTTCCAAGGGAAGCCATGGCTTGTGATGTTTCCCATGAATCAACAATCAGGTCCATTCTTTTCTTGATATTATTGTCCACATATCCTCTACATGATGCAAGGAGGTTGGAGGATCTTTTTAACTTCGCTGCAGGGGTGGAAGGCATGGTTATTTCCAAAGGAATAGAAAGCAATGGCATAGGAATCAAAGATTCTTCCAATTCCTTGACCCGGTCCTTTAGTATGGCATTCTCGACCTCAATGCTTCCAATGGAATCATCAAGAGAATTTTTGGTCACTATGTGAAGTCGACATATTTGGGACGGCTACATGTTCGCAAGGTTAACCTTTGAACGAGATTTTCCTTTCTTATTTTTTACATCTTTTTTTCAATAATTAATTTTTTGGACTAGCTATAAAAAACAACGCTCTAGAACATGAAGGATTAATCTTCGTCAAAATTTTTGGTATCATCTATGTCCATTGGATGACTATGTGTTAAGCCCTAATATTGGCTCATTACCCCTTAATTGGGGCATATTATATTAGTAATGTTATTTTATTTATGTTGGCTTTAGGCCATTAGTTGTAATTATACCTCCTAGTCTCCTATATATACCAAGCAAACATTTTCATTTTGAATCATCTTGTACTTGAACATTTAAGTGGGGTAAAAGGAGGTTGCATCCTCAAAGAGGCTTATTATCTGAAATTATCTCTTTTTCAAGGCATTGATTACTTTTCCTGATGTTTTTCTATGCTATATTGATGTTTGGTTCTTAACAAATGGTATCAGAGCTCAAGGTCTTGGGGTTTCGCGGCTACATCTAAGACACCGTGGAATTTTCACTATAACATTTTTTATACAACGTTTCAGAAGGAACGACTTGGAGGATATTTAGTAGATGGAGCAAGGTACGTTGGGTTCAAAATTCAGCTCTTGAGGCATTATACTTTTGGAGATACATCCTGTACAATATATAGTTCTGGAATCATCTTGAAATGATTCATTGCGGAATTTTCGCTATAAACAAATTTTTGTAATGTTTCAGATCCTGAACTCCAAATACCATTTACAAAAATTAGTAAGGTATCTGTGGTAAGAATTTCCGCTTCTGGGTCATCTTAAATTTGTAGATACACCTTGTGTAAGATAGGGTATCTGACTAGTCCTATTGACTAGTATCAAGAAGGTGTTCTAGGTAAAACAATCATAAATTCTTTCTAGAGTATCCAAATTGAGTGGGACTAGTTTCATTGGATCGTGGACATTCTGTAGTATTTTGGGTGCGAGTTTCAAAATTTGATATCAATTATTTTCTGTGGGGCATGGTATACAAGTGAGATCTCCTGGAAAGGCCAAAAATCGGCTAGTTGTGAGGAAGTTACCCTAAATTCCACTTGGCACATCCAATTTTGATCAGGCCTATGGCATTGCAGAGAAGAAATATCAGAGAACTACCTAAGAGAAAGTTTCATACCTAGAAGGGCCGAAACTTGGGAGATAGAACAGAATAAATATTGTCTAGCAGAACCGCCTCAAAATCAAGATTCAAAAGTGATACTTGGCCAACATGCCACCAAAAAAGGGACCTTCTACACCAACTAAGCCTCCAAAAAATCCTAATTGGACTCTTGATGAAGGTGAATAAATGCGTAGGGACATAAATGAACTACAAAAGAAGATGGATTCAATGGAAGCTAAGTTGGATACTAAGATGGATTCAATGGAAGCTAAGTTGATGGATT